>PVKA01006389.1:0-83921 GCA_004027165.1 Ctenomys sociabilis
TGCTGTAGCGGCCAATACATTTTATCAACTTAGCTGGATCACCTCAGCAGTTCCACATCCTGGACCACTAGGGTGCCACCCCACAGGGTGGGGGGGCCTACCTCAGAGTGACAACACAAAAAGGGTTTGAGGAAGGATTTGGTGTTCCACATCCTCCAAGAAACTTCAGTCTTCACAGGCAGCTTGGACTTCATCTCCTATCTTCCAGTGCAGACTCCAGCCCGCATTTCTTCAGCTTTGGGTTGCAGATTCATCAGCCTTCTACTTCTTCAGTCACAGAACCATCAGCCTACTCACACAGACTTGTAGGGAACACTGCAGTGAGCTCCAGACCTTGGGACTGAATTCCATCTCCAGTGTGCAGATGCCTTCTGAATGCTTCCTCATCCAACCCTATCTATGGCTGACCATTCTAAGCCTATCTTGTAATTTCTTGTACATTTGTACAACTTGTATTATATCTATTCCTTGTATTATACCTGTTCCTCTAGTAAAATCCTAATACACTTTGCTTAACAGCTAAGTCACCAAAAAGCAGAGCCAGGAGTAGTGATGCATACATGAAATCACAGCATTCAGGTGGAAGATCAAAATGAGGTTGAGGTGAGCCCGTGCTACATAATCCATTTCATGGCTAGCTTGAGCTATGAGATCCTGTCTCAAAAAAAAAGTATTTTATTCTCATTAAAATTAAAAAAAAAAACAATACACTTGTATGTTAGGTAAAATTTAAATATGCATATCACAAATAAATATTTTATGATGAAATAATTAAAAATTAATTAATGAATTAAATAAAATCTATAGTAATTGTACGCTAGGCAATTTTGCAGTGGGATGCTTTTTAATAAAAAGGCCAAAGTAACTAATAACCTCCTACTTTAGAAAACTAGTGCTGAATGAGCAATCCGCTGGTCTATCCACCATAAAATTTATATCATAACTCTACTGAATTTTGCATATTGACTTAGTATCCTGGAATATCACTGAGTTCATCTCAAATAATTATAATACATTCTTTGGTGAGGTCTTTGGGATTTTCTGTATATAATATTATTGCAAATACTGACAATTTGCCTATGGCTGTCTGATTCAGATGCCCTTTTTCTCTTGTCTCAATACTCTCACCAAAACTTTTAGCACTATTTGAATAAATATGAAGAAAATGAGTATGTGTCTCTTATACAAAATTTTAAAGAGATGACTTTCAGTTTTTCTCTCACTCAATGTAAAATTACCTGTTGGCTCATTGTATATGGCCTTTATTGTGCAAAAAGTTTATTCCCTTCTATTCTTAATTCATTTGGAGTCTTGATCATGAAGTGATGTTGAATTCATCAAATATCTTTACTGTACCTGTTGAGATGACCATTGATTTTTGTTCATCATTTGATGTGTGATTTCATCTCTATTGATTTGAGTGTTGTGTTAGCTTTCCATTACTGTGAAAAATAAAAGAAAAAAATAATTTCAAAGAAGAAAGATTGGAAGATTTCTTTTGGCTCACTGCTTTAAAGGTTTCAGGCTGTAGTGACTTGTCTCCAGTACTCCTAGACCAGTGATGAAGCAAGTTGTCATGATGAGGGTGCACAGTGAATCAAAGTTACCCACTGCAGCATCCAGGAAGGGTGGGTGGAAAAGTGGGAGACAGTAGAGAGAAAGACTGGGACACAGTCCCGATGTCACCTCCTGTGATTCACTTTCATTAATTAAATCCCACTTCCTGTATTTCTATCATCTCCTAATTATGTCTTTAGATAGATTAATAATGGGTTAATCATCTATACATTTCATGATGCGTAGATGTGAAATCACACATCAAATGAAGAACAAAATCAATGGCAACCTCAACAGTTGCAGTGTGCAGTAAAGACATATGATGAATTCAACATCGCTTCATGATCAAGGCTCCAAATGAATAGAAGGGAACAAAAACCTTTCGAATAACAAAGGTCATATAGTCCTTAGGATGCAGTTGCTTTCGAAAATCCCATTGCATATGAATGAAGCCCCCAAAACAAAGCCTCTGAGGGACCTTTTAAATCTAAATAATAGGGCTGGGAAAATAGCTCAGCAGATTAAAGCACCTGCAAACACGTGGAGAGGCCAGGGGTTTGATCCCCAGGCCTGCTGTGCCAGCCCTGCCTCTGGTGCACTGAGATGGCCACTGAGACTGGGCATGGTGATGCATACCTGTAATCCTAGCTCTTGGGAGGCTACAAATATGTGGATCACTATGAGTCTGATCTAGTCGTGAAACCCTAAACACACTGTAAACCCTTCCCTAATAATAATAACAACAACAACAACAATAACAATAAATCTAGATAATAAAATATATATTGAGCCAATGGACCAAGATAAGTCAAGGTGCAAGAAGCTCACCACAGAGTTCTTGGTGAGAAGCGCACATGGCCCCTACCAACAGCAGATGAGAGGACTTTGACAATACAACAAAAGTTAGTCAGTTTTGGCCACTGGAGGCTATGACAACTCGACACGACTTTCAGAAATATCAGCAATAGCTCAGTATTTATGACAACAGAAGAGTTTCAACCTTCTTATAGGGAAAACACAGTGAACACTTTTGTGGACATGGGTCTCATGGCCCAGAACTCATCATGATCTGCAGGAGCTTACATTTGCAATCCCAGGGAAACTATTATAATTCTAGTACATAAATTCCAATATTCCATTTCCAGTGCCACATAGGGTGAGAGTAAAGACACACAAACAGTGAAGTTGTAGGGAGCAATAGCTAACTGGAACAAAGGTCACAACCCAGGGTCAAACCTGGGTTTTATTAATTTGTGAAGAGGGGAGTGACTCAGGGGTTGAGTGTTGTGAGCTAGGCTAGGTAAGAGGCACAGCATTACCTCTACATCACACAGAGAGAAAGAGTACCAGGTAGCCTCTTAATTTGGAGGAATTACATAACAGAGTTTGAGGAAGTAGCATTATGGATAGCTGCTTCAGCCTTGCTGTCTTATCTTTATGCCCTGAGACATTACTGATGCTCAACCCAGCAGACAGAGAGGCGATACTTCAGGCTGAGTACTAGAGAGCCATAGGTGAAGCATCACTAACCTGTCACCTTGTCTTAACAGCTACACATACACATCAATGCCTGCTCTAGACTCACTTGTACTGCTAAGAGTCAAACCTGAGGGAAATAATAATTTTCCTAGCCAACTGCATGCCTATCAGTACACTGAAGTAAGACAAAGGTGAGCCACAAAACAGGAGAATTTTCTTCTTTCAGAACTCAAGCTATGAACTCTTTGTGTCCTACTAAAGAGCTAAAAATTTCTTCTCTTTCTTCTCTTCTTAATGGAAAAAAATTGGACTGAGTTAGATATTTAGGGACTATTTCCCCTGGAATTTAGATTGTTAACTGTGCTATTTTAGTGATAAATGATATGTCCATTCATTATTTCTTTATGCTTTCATAACAAATATTTATTAGCGATCTTCAAGTTTTAGGTTAGCTCTTGAGACCATCAGAATAAACATAATTTGGACTTTTTACTCAAGTAGTATCATCATCTGAAAAAGTGGCAAGAGGCCGCTCTGTGAATTCTTAAAGAGCAGGGCTTCTAACCCTGCCTTGCAGCTTCAAGAAAGGCTTCTTAGTAGAAGCACATATGGGCCCTACCTAACGGAAGGTTAAGAGAGAGTGCAGGGCAGACAGGTCTTTTGGAAAGATTGCTTTGAAGTAGAGATTTTGTGAGAAATTTTGGTCTTAAATATAGCCTGGGATGTACAATGAATTACTTCTTTGTTGAACTAATATGAGAAGAAATAAAGAAATTAGTTTCTGGATAGTAGATTTCATTTTTTGTTTGTTTGTTTGTTTTTATTATCTTTGGAACCAGAGATTGAATTCAGGCCCTTGTGCTTGCCATGGAAGCATTTATTCCACTGAGCCATCTCCCCAACCCTGGATAGTAGATTTCCAAACTGTCTTACGTAGTGTGCTAAGATGAGATGGGCCATCTTCTTTTAAAACTTTACCTTTTTACATAAAGTGTTATCAATTCTACAATTGACATTATATGCACTCTTTCAACATCAATGCTAAGGATTTTATATCTAAGTTATCAATAGCCTTGGATTAGCCATTTTGTTCCTGTCCCATCAATGAATAGAATGAGAATCTAACGTATTTTAAAGAAATAGCACCTTTCATTTTAAAACTATCCAAATACCTAATGCTTCATTCTTACAAGATAACTATCAACAGACATGCACTGGGTCCTCAAGAATTTAAATGCAATACTCAGAGCTCAGAATTCAACAACTGGTTGTACTGCTCAGCCACAGAGAAATTGTATGTTTTCCTTTCTCTTTGCATTAAGGAATTATTGCTTTAAAACAATTCTGATTGCTGCAGGGCCCTTTCAGAAGAATGGTAATAGTGAATGGTGTTTTTGTATATTCTCTAAGGATTCTGAGTTATTTCACAGTGTGTAATTTGAATTGGATCCAGACAAAACCCAAGTCTTGATTTCTTGTAATGTTTTGTCCACTATATAGTCTTTTCCCAATTGCCACATACTACGGATAATGACAATAGCAGGAAATCATTTGTAGTCAATGGTTTACTAACTCAGAGGATACTGCTCACCTCTTACATGGAAGCCCAGAAATAGTGCTCTATTTTTCTTAATTTGTGTCTTCAGCTAGAAAAAGTTACAGAACTTTGGACAAAAAAACTCAAATTTTAAAAGCTCAGTTTGAGTCTTGGTTCCATTACTTACCAATTGTGTAATCTTTCAAAAGCTATCATTTAACCTAACACTTATTTTCTCAAATTTACTAAATTGGGAGCTAAGCATTACTTTACAAGACTGTTAGTTTTAATGGAAATAAAAGAAAACAAAGTATTTCACAAAGTAGTTTTTTGTAGTCCTATCACATAATTCCCCTTGCCAAAGCTGGAATATGTAAACATAATTTCACATGAGCAACAGAGGCTTGAAATTATTCAATTAGTTCATGAGTTTCAACACCTACACACACACACAGACACACACACACACAGACACACACACACACACACACACACACACACACGCTTTGTTTTCTTTCACTAAGCCAGTACATACTAAATGTGCATTTTTGATCTCAATCACCAGGGTGAATTTCAGGTGGCAGAAATAGAATGGCAGTCATCTCACAGGCCACATTATTAGTGATGATATATGTATCTTCATACATCAAAGGTCAAATTATATGTAAAACTTTGATTAGTGCAAGCCTTCTCAAATGCACATTGAGCCCAAAATCTAAGTAAACCAAAACTACTAGAAGTATATGTCATTCCAAGAATGCTTTGTAGAGTAGCACTGTTCTATAAAAATAACTGTCTTATATTTAAAAAAAAACCCTGAAGGATCCTGGAATGCCATTTCTTTCCAAAAGAGTAGCCATATTTGAATTTCCTTAGCAGCTTGCTGAGAGAGTGCAAAGCTAACAAGAATCAAAACAGACTCTTTACATAGTTTGTTTGGGTCTAGAGGAAATCTGTCCATGAGCTTTTGTGAAGGGGCCAACGTGTCAGCATATGCCTGACTATAGTGGGTTTATCTTTCAATTGATTTAGTCCATTCTGGGGAATCAAGATGATGCAAGAATATGGCACATAACCAAGCTTTTCCTCTTTTCATTGACAGAACTGATCAAAATGTATTTATGTATTTATTCTACAGTTCACCTAATCAGAAATAATACAGAGACTACATTTAAATTCATATTACAGTTATTTGATTCATACATGAACTTATTGCTAGCTTTCATATAATCATAGTTAATTGCAAGGTTATCAGTAATAAAGAATGAAAAGGTCCACAGTTCCCTGTATTAGGGTTTATACAGAAGTTCAAGAAATGTATGCTTAATTAACAGAGGCTCTGCCCTCCTGGAAATATTTGAAATTCAGCTAGAAAGGTTGTAGATGTACTTTCTAAGTTGTTTTCATAGAAAATTAACAATCTCTGGTGTCTTAAGAACATTCATTCATTCATTATTTTATTAATGTAGATTTATGGTACATGAATACGTTCAGTGTGAATAGTTGATACATGTGCATGACACAACTTAATCATTCTTGTGTTCCCTCCTGCTGACCCCTCCTCCCTTCCCCTTCGAGACTTCTTCACATTTACATAAGGTCTGTCTCTGTTTCCTATTACCTATCTTTTAATTTGCTCTTTATTTATTTGGGTTTCTCATGTAAGCAAAACCATACAATATTTAATTTTGAATCTGATTTGTTTTGTTCTTTATTCAACATTTCTGTTTCTTTTGTATACATGTAGAGCAGGAGTCTGAATTAAGAAACAGTGAGATTAGGCAGCTGCACTGTCTTCTGTTTCTCCAAGTTATTTGTTCAGTCTCTCTCTCTTCATCTAGATATACAAATATAGATATACATACATGTTTAGATAGATAGATACATACATGCATACATGTTTAGATAGATAGATACATACATGCATACATGTTTAGATAGATAGATAGATACATACATGTATATATTGATAGTTCCATATATATATATATATATATATATATATATATATATATATATAGAGAGAGAGAGAGAGAGAGAGAGAGAGAGAGAAAGAAAGAGAGAGAGATACATGTATACATAGACATAGATATATATTTACACATAAGGCACACATGGAACTCTAGAGAACATGGCAGCACATGCTAGAAAGGTAGACCACAAACATGACTAGAGACTGTGCTGGACAGGCTGGACCTTATAGGAAGCATGAGTGATGCACTGCTAGGACCACAGAAACAGGTGGACTTGGGGACACTTGAAGGAGCTGAAATCTAGCAGAAGCAACGAAGGTGCATTAAGTGTTGCATTACCAATGCAAAGTAGTGTAAATGTGAGTGAAGTCTTACTCCTAGCCCTAGTCTGTTGAAACCGGCGGGCATAAGTTTAAGCATAGAATATACAAATATTACCTGAAATGTTAATGATGTCTGATGTATATGCATATGTAAATGTCTATATAAGCTCTTATAAAGATACTTTTAAAAGGAAGAATGAAAGTCCATTAAATAGACACATGCCATTATTCTTGATTCTAGTGGAACATCTGCTGACTGATATTAGATCCTGAATAAACCACAAAATGGTTCAGGTTTTAAGGTAGGCTTTTCTTAACCTGTCTTGGGAGTCTCATTTTGTTTCCCTATCTACATTTGCTTTATTCCTCAGCCACAGAACGAAGTTAGAAAATAGGGGCTAATAAAACCTGAGTAACTTTACCCTGAATATTGGGAAATAAAGCATGTGCATCTCAATCCTATGTCCTTTGTTACCTCAGCTCTGTCTCCAAATTAATACCACAGCTGGTCATCAAGATCAAGGAAGCTGAATACCAACTAGGAAAAGTCTACACTATTTTCCCCTCAGCATCTCAAGTCCCTTGGTTCTTCACCATCTCTCTTTGCCTGCTCCAAAAGATCTGTCCTTCCATATGCCTTTTTATTTTTTCATCTTGGAGATTGAAGCCAGGACATTCACACTGAGCTACATCCTCACTTTTTTACTTTGAGACTAGATTTTTCTAAATTTTAATTTATCCTGGCTGTGTTGAAACTTGACATCCTCCTGGATTATCCTCCTAGAATGTTGCGATTACAGGTGTGCACTACCATATGCACCCCGCATTACTTCATCACTAAGTCACCTTTGCTTTAAATTTTACTTAAGACAAAGCTACCTCCAATCTCTTTATAGGTCCTTCATCCCACTATCTTATGGCTCCTTTCCCTCTCTGATACTCAGGAAGAGGAGTCTTGCATATATGGAAAGCAATGGAACATTTTCAAGACCTCTAGAAATGGAATATAACTGCTGCATGGACACACAGAGATTGACACAGATGAAAGGAAGATACAGTCTTTGATTAGATAATGTATTAGTCTCAGAGGTAAAATACTTGAACCTTTATATTCGAGGAACAATTAAATGCTATTGTTAAATGAAAGACATAAACAGCACATGGAGAACATTCATTGCAGAAAGAGTCCAAGTGAGTTGCAATAGGGTAACTTTTCCACAGAAAAGAACCCCAAGGATGGGTAAAATATGCATTTCCAAAAGGTTCACTGGTGTCAAGAAAAGAAAAATGTCAGGTTTAGATGATGCTTACTTACCAGTTGAAGCTAGAAAGATATGCTTCGGAAAAACCGTGAAGGACAGGAGTGAAACATCAGACAGAATGCTCACAATGAAAGGCTTCAAATTTTGGATTAATACATTTTCATTTACTTTTGTCCCTTACTTTTTACCTTCCAGAATCAGTTTGGGTCCTGTTTAGCCTCCTTATCCATCTGGCTGATGGTGAAGAGGTACATGCATCTGTTCTGAGTCTCCTGTCAATTTCTCCATGAGGCAGATGGCCTATTTTTGTTTCCAGACTTTGCCAGACCCCCCTGAGTTTTTCATCCTCTGTCCCTAGGGATTTATTGCCTGTGCAACAACAGTTACCATGTGGCAGATGAATCTAGAGAACAAGTTGCAGCTGATAAATTCACCAAGGAACCACTTCAGCACATTAGCTTGTATCCTTTTCAATAAGTAGCATCTTCTTATCGTAAGATTGGAATAGCTAAAGAGAAAAACAATGCGTTTTGGATTAAGTTATATTTATTGGCTGTCTTGGACTTTTGACCACATTTTATTACCTGCCAAAATTTCTTTTTAAGATTCACCACTTGGGATAAACCAAGAAACTAAAGCCACAAGACATTACACATGTCTACATTTGAAAATGGGACCTTTTACACTTTCCCATAGCTCAGCACATTTGAGTGAAAGTGGTGACTTCACCTTGCCAAGTGGTTTATTATGTTTCTCTAACAATCGCCAAAGCAATGGAATAGTCCTTCTTCTTTCCTATTGGGCAGCTAGAACCAGTCTTCTTGTGACTTTCTGCATCATAAACTTTAACCAAGTCTCTTTATACCTTACATTTATCATATAGAAAAACTTGCTACTTCCTTGAGTTAGACAGCAAGAAACTATATCTGGGTCTTTAACTAAGCATCATAAACTAAATACCAACAGTCATTAGCCATTCAGCACCAGCCCAAGCTGGGCTGAATTGGTGGGTGCTTATTATCCACTAAAAAACATAAGACCTGTCGTTTCTTTCTCAAGATATGGTAAACCCTTGACAATTCTGTGTGCAGGAGCTATAAATAAACTTATTGCCGAGAATCAGATTTTCTCCAGCTATAGACAGCTACATGATTTGACCATGATGAACAATGTCAACTTTCACTTTGTTCTTCCAAGTCTACAATTTCTACAAATCATTTAATTGGGAATGCATTCAAACCCAGTCTAAAAGACACTGAGCTCTCTGATGTGACAGGACAGATTTTTCTCCAGCTGGGATGGAATTTTTGCTCATAGCCAGGCACAGGAGTTTCAAAGATTGTAGCTGAATATTGAGAAGGAAACATTCTCTGCTAATTTTTTTTTTTCAGATTACTCCAGCCTCAGCTTTTCATTCACTAAGACATTCAGTTGGAAAGTGGACCTAGGAAAGACAATGGGAGAAAAAGACAAGGGGAGTTTACACTTTAAAATGAAATTGGTGCTAATTTACAATTAAGAATAACATCTCTGAAAAAAACAGAAAAAACCTCTAATTTTCTTTTCAGAAGCTTAGCAACTCTCTCATTCCAGAGTTCAGCAAAATATCCTCCAGTTCTTTCGAAAGATTGTGAGATCTTTGCTTCAAGCATATCTCTGAAGAACTGAATATTCTTTCACTTAAATATTATAACACTACTTTTTATTTTAAAGAGTACACAAAAATAATAGGTAAGACATGAAGAATGACACATAATTTCAAAAAAATAACAAGATGATAGGAATTCAAAAGTGGCTGTTATATCACACATTGTTATCTTCAATGTCGTTGGTCAGATTACCAGATACAAGCATGTAAAATTGGTCAAATAAAAAAATTTAAGTATTAACTGCTACTTTCAAAAGCATGATAGAAATTAGTAGTACAATCATCTTAGCTGTCCTCTGTACAAACATACATGATATTTTCCCTTCCTTTCTTTTCCCTTTTCTTCTCTTCTCAGCCTCATCCCAATTGTTTATTCCTTTTGTTCATGGATTTTCCTTTTATTATCCATCTGTTACCTTTCAGATTTTATTTACCTTTTCAGGTTCTTACTCTAGGGAATCAATATGATGTTTACACATATGGGTCTGATTTATTTCATTTATGAGTATAGTCTGTAGTTGCATCAATTCACCTGTAGCACTATTTTTAAAACGAAGTAATCTTTTTTAATTTGAAGATAATATGTTTAAAACTGATCAGAAGTTTGGCCTGAAGCCATTTCTAAAACTCAACTCACAGGGATCTTGTCTCATTTTTCATTCAATATGAAAGGTTCGCCTTTTCCATTTCCAATACAATATATGCTGACTTATAGTTTGGAAGAACAGGAAACAGACACAGAGTTCTTCCTTTGTGTTTTTTATGCTTACAAACATTTTGTAGGAAGTGTGCCCATGCACATTATACATGGACTTTTCTTCCTGCATTTTCAACGTCTGTAATCTAAAGAATTTGGTCTCCTACAGAAATAAGGAATTATCTCTTCTTTGTATTTAGGTTTCACTAAATACAAAGGTGAGAAAGATAGCTTAAAGCACTGAAAGACCTGACCGCTGAAAGGTAAACTCATAAACATAAAGATGTTCATATCGTGCTGTGGGTAGAAATGGTTCATATATTTTAGTCCCTCGAGATAGTCAAATTTCTTGGTCTTCCAAAACCTGGTAAAGTGCTCCCCACAAATGAACCTAAACAGCTGAATATCTAGTACAGCATTTATCAGTGTCTAAGTGCTTCCCAAGAGATTAAAGTGAGACTTTTCTTACCAGAATTGGAGAAATTTCTGCCTTACCTTTGCCAAACACTATAACTCTCTCCCTCTTGAGTATCTCTCCAGTCTAGTTTTAACCAAATTTTCTGACAAGCAGATTCTCGTTTGATTTTTGAAGCTTTGTGTGTGTGTGTGTTTGTTTTGCTTTGTTTTTGTCTGTACCAGTACAAATGAGGGCAGCCACTGCTATTATGATGCCCCCTCAAAAGACAAAATCCACATGAGAAAAATAGACTAAGGCAAGCGTGAAGTAGGGCTGCAGTTTGCTCTTGATTTAATGTTAGCAGTTATAAGTGAAGATATATTTAAAATGAAGATATCTTGATATTTTAGGCAACTGAAGTGTGAAGGTGTTTATGATGCTTTTTGCTCTTAGCACCTTGCATTTGGTTTTATCTCATGGACTTTCTGCTCCATAAAATAAATTACTAATATCCAAACACTGAATATTAGCATACAATAACTTTCAAGAAGCAAACCTAGCAGAGGTAAAATGGCCTTGCCCTTGTCACACTATATTTTTAGAACTATAAAGCTGATTTATTTTCTAATGAAAAAATCTGTAATTTTCAATTGTTCTGCAAAGGAAAAGCCCATTTGCAATTGAATCCAATTATAACTCATTTGTGATTAAGATTTAATATTTAATATTGATAAGTTTGTACTATTTTCTTATTGATGTTTATGGAGAATTCAATATGAACAATAACTGAACATAAAATACACAAATGCCCATTGTTTTTTACTCCATAAATATTGGATGGGATATATATCCTAAATGTAAAAGATTCATTTGTTAAGAGTAATTTTTAAAAACATGAGTGTGCATCAGTGAAGACCACCACAGTTCCTGTTTAATGAAATTTTATAAGAAGATACTACACAGCACTTAACATACAAACTATAAATGAAAAAATAGTTATCTTCAGAAAATAACCCTCTCCAATTGCACAAGTTTTTTCTTGATAAAATATAAAAAGAAAAAGAACTTTCTGTGTAGTTTGGGAAAATTACACTGCACAAGATGTTTGATTTAAAAGGTTAGTAGTTCATTGTCCAACTTTTTTGTTTTTTATGGTCAGTTCAGCCCACCCTGGGGGCAGGGCTGGTATGGCATGTGATGCTATGGATTGAACCAGGGAAGCTGCACTTCCCTAAGCTTGTATAAGCAGATGCTTTAGACTGCTAAGCTATCTCTTGGGCCCTCATTGTCCAACTAGGAACTTTACTAAAGACAAAAATTGCTTTGTACCAATCTTTTCTGTACCAATTTTACTGTAAGGTAGAGGTAGTCTACAATAGGATAATCTATCTTTTGTTTTAGAAATTACACAGTATTTATATTGAAAATAAGATAAAACAAAATAGCAACCACAGTAGTAACATAAGATAAAGAATGATGAAGAAATTGTAGTAGGCCAGGGAGATAGCTTGGGAGACTAAGTACCTTCCTGGCAAGCACATTGACTCAGCTTTGATCCTTGGTACATCATGTTGTAATGGCTCCATGCTGAGCTGTCCACCAAAATAGGGTGTGTTGGCATATGGCTATAATGCCAACACTACAGTGGCTGAAACAGGAGGATCACTATGAGTTTGAGCTGAGTAGCAAGACCTTATGCCAGAAGGTTTTGAAAAATTGTAGTCTACATAGGTAAGATTACTAAGATACATGCTATATTAAAAATAAGCTCAAAAGATATCTAAAAATAAATGGAGAAACATTGATGCTGCATTTTTAAGTGACTAAAGGCATTGGTCATAAATAGGTTAAATGATATACAGAGAAAACACTGAAATAATATATCAAAAGTTTGATAATTATTTTACTAGTTGGCAAATTATAAACTCCAAGTTTTTGAAATTTCACTATTTGTACAATGGCTATGTAATTTTTTAGATAGGAAAATATACCATATTCTCATGAGAATAAATATGAATTAATAGTTTCTTCTCTGCAAAAGAAAATACTATCGAGCCTCAAGGAAAAGAAATTCCTTTCAGGTGCTCATTTCCTATAAACCATTTCTTGCTCAGCTAAAAGATGATAAAAGGGACAGGGGAGATAGCTCAGTAGAATAAGCACTTGCCTGGCAAGCACAGGGTCCTGAGTTCCATCCCCAGTTCCACAAAAAAATAAATAAAATCATAAAAGCTGAGTAGGGGAATCAGGCTAATTAAGATTTTGCTTCAACAAAACCAAAGCCACAGATATTGCCTTGCCTTTGTCCAACACCAGTGTTTTCCTGGCCAGAGCTCATTCCATAGAAATTGCTTCATTCTGCTCAAATGTTCTTGGTCAATCCCTAGTGCCTATGAATCAGCTAGAAGAAATGGCTTTCCATGATCTCTTCCCAGCAGCTCCCACCGCTTAGGCCTCCACGTCAGAACTATCGCACATGGGAATAATCTTTTCATCATACGTTGGCATATAAGATGTATTCAGATAAGTAACTTCTGCATATCACAAATTTAGTGAACTCCCAACAGTGCCCTTCCCAGAGTACTTGAGCAAAGTAACATGACAGTCTTTCAGGCCTCATAAAATACACTTTCACTCTCTCAGCAAAGAGAGAGTGTATTTTTCTTTTCTTTATATAAGAGAAGCTGCTTTTGTGTGACTCTCTCTTAGACAAGGAATGAGAACTGGACTAAAGTTGGTAAAGAAAGAGTGAAATTATATCTGTAAAACCTCTAGTCATCTATAATAAGAAGAGAGGACCCATGCTAAATGCATTTGGGAAGAAAACTAATATTTTACATTCAAGTATTAGAAACCAAATATCATCAGTAAGGACCAGAGATTGCATCTGATTTGAAAAAACAGTAGATTCTAAAGTGCAGAACAAAGTGAAATTGGCATCAATGCAAAAATATTTCCCAGAGGGAGGAGTATTAGTGAAGAGACATTCCTAGTCATAACTCCTATAGCACCTGCTATGTGGAGCCGCATGTATGTGATAGCAAAATTATGACCTGAGACAAGATCAAGTGATTACAGTGTATAGTTTGGGATCATTTTTAAAAGTCTTGAAGTTTGCATCATGAATATACTCATTTCTAATTAATTTTTTTAATATTTACCTAAGCATCTTCCTTAACTGTTAGTAATACTCTCTTACACTCAACAAAAGAATAAAAAATTATCTTGCTGAGTCAACATTAATCCATTGATTTTTATTTTACTGAGATTGTAATACATTACAATCATCAATCATCAATTAATCTCAACCTTTACATAAGAAGATTAATACCCATATACAACAAATAAAATATGATATATACTTAATGTGCAAATTATCAAAGGTCTCCAAACTAATATTTAAAGTAAAAGTAAGGTGAGTGGTGTCTTATTTTTTATTTGTTTGTCACTTTTCTGAAAAGCTTTTCAGTATATAACTTGGGATTGTGTGTAGAACAAGATTGCAAAGGAAAAGACACAGTTCTTGCCCTAATAAAACTTCAGACTTACCATGCAAATAATATATATATGAAGTATATTAATAGTGTTAATAACAACGGCAAGAGTTTTCCTTCGCTAGAATGAACTCACCACTATTATTCTGTCCTTTCTTGTGGCCAGATGGAACACACCTGTGCATTCTCAGCCCAGCAAAGCCCAGGTACATCATGTGAAAGGGAGTGTACAGGAAGTAGGTGTGATCTTTGCCAGCTTCTATGCTACTCTAAAATCCCTCCTTCCTTCTCTCAAGTTGAAGATGAACTCTATGTCTGATGCTGTGCTAACCAGTTAGCATACATTGGACAAGTGAATGTTTCCTAGGACATTTTGATCTGCAAGATGCTAGTATGATATTAGGTGTATCACTAAACTTGCAAAGGGAAAGACAAAGAGTTATTTTGTGTAAGATACTTCAAATTTGGGGCTGGGGATATAGTTCAGTAGAATAGGCGCATTCCTGGCAAGTGCAAGGTCCTGAGTTCAATCCCCAGTACCGCAAAAAAGAAAAAAAAAAGAAAAAAGAAACTTCAAATTTAACAGACAAGAAGCAAACATAAAACTTTTTAATAGCAATATTAGCAATGGTTAGAGTACGTCCTTTAGTCAGACTTACTGTTAGAAGACCTGTGGATCAGTTTTCTGCCCCAAGGCAAGTGAAAGAAATCTGCCCAGCTGGGCGTGGTGGCGCATGCCTGTAATCCCAGCACTCAGGAGGCTGAGGCAGGAGGATTGTTGTGAGTTTGAGACCAGCCTGAGCTACAAAGTGAGCTTAAGGCCAGCCTGAACTGCATAGTGAAACCCTGTCTCAAAAAGACAAAAAGAAAAAAAGAAAGAAATCTGCCCAGAATCTGCAAAATCGTGAGAGGTAGAAACATCCTATTTTAGGGAAGTGAGCAACTATAACAATAATTCAATATGTTGAGGTAGTGAGTATTATAGTCTGAAAAGTAGAAGGAAATGATAAAAAAAAATGAACCCAAAACATTTTAAATGCAAACGTGTATATGTTTTTAATGTATTTTTAATCATTGTTTATATTTTTTCCTGGTTTAACTGCTACATTTTTCTTAGTTATTTTTTATACTTTATTTATGAAAAAAATAAGAAACTTTCTTTACAATCACTTGAAAAGGCCTCTGTAACACTGATCTTTGGAGGTAGATTTTCCAGTAATTTCTGTGTGCTTATTTCTAAGCCAAGAACTGAGAGTCTTAGAAAACTGCACATGTAGATTCATCCCAGATCTGTACAGGCAATGTTGACTAGAGACTCACTGAATTTTACACTTAAAATCACTTTGCCAGGAATAATAGAAAGACTGGAATATATCCATATAGCCCCTTTCATTTTTTATTGTTACAATCACATGCCTAAGCATGGGTCATTTACAAAGAACAGAGTCTTGTTTCTTATGCTTCTGTAGAGTGAGAAGTCCCACGTGAGGAGTCTTCCGGCAAGGGCCTTTGTGTTGCATCATCACATTCTGGAGGGGAGAAAAAAGCAAACAACTATGTGCACAAAAGACTGAAGGAAACTGAGCTCATCCTTTATCAGGAACCCACTAATTCCTTCTGTAGGCAACTCACTGTAACAATAATGACAAGAATACATTTAGGAAGGCAGAGTCCCTTTCACTTAATCAACTCCCAAAGGGCTCACCTGTTAACACTACTATGGTGGGAATTAAGTTCCCAACACAAGAACACTGGAAGACATGTTCAAACCATTCAACCAGGATTTGACACTAGTTATTATCTTTTGAGTTAAAATAAATCTATGCATATTTACGAGACACATAACAGAATTTATTTCTCAAAATATTTGTGTTACAAGTTACTTTAGTAAATCAGATTACAAGGCTATACTTTCAGGCATCATTTCTATAGTATGTAAATGGGATTAATTGTATTCTGTGTTTCCTTGGATCAGAATAAAATGGCAATAACAAATCACACCTAGACCATGGATTTCTTCCTTGGTCTGAACAAGTGTTTGCAAAATAAATAAATGAACATAGGAGGACAAATTGCAGACTTCTTTGGGACCTTCTCACTAGCCAAAAACCAACTGTTACTATAGATGACTTCACCAATATCCTCTCATTAACTGTACCAGTTAATGTAATGTAAATTATCTCTATTTTAATATGCAATCTCTTCCTAACCCAGTTTTCATTTGAATTTACACTTCAGTGGCTTTTGAATGAAATGCAGTTTTTAAAAGTGGCAAACACCTTGAAAATTAAATGACATTGTACTTGAAGCATAGACAAAGAAAGACAGCACTAACTTGCCAATGAAATTTTAGTTAACAAAACAAAACCTGGAATATTCTGGATGTTGGTTTGGCAGATGAAGTGAGTTAACTCCTTTGTTTGCTGCTATGAATGGATACATTGTATTTTAATTCTTAAGCATGGTGAAATCAGAATACCCTGTGCACATTTGAATTATATAAAACTGAGAGCCAGTTCCCCCAAGCCATTACATTTAAAAGCTGGAATTTGATCTACTAACTTCTATGGTTTTCATCTACTTTGCATTATTCCATGCTGAAGAACTTCAACAGTTCTCCAAAGTTAGCTGCAGTTTGCATTGTTTCCATTAGATGGCGCAGACGACATTTTAGGTACCAAACAAACAGGAACCCGAGAGAACAATATGTGATGATCAGCTACTATGTGAGCACCAGCAATTCATTCCACCATGAACGCATTTGTCAAAGGAATCTCATTTAAATATTTCCAGGAAGGAGAGATTTTATAAGTTATGAGCCGTTCTTTTCCTAAACACACTAATAAGATGAGACCATTTCCTTGGTAATTGAGCACTAATGTCTCATAGTTTATATTCCTATTCCTTTTGATACTTGAGAAACATATAGTCATACCAAGAATTTCAAAATACATATGAATGAGACTTTGACATAATAAAAACACAAATTCAAAGCTAAACCCAAGAGCACGTTTACCAAACATTTTAAAATAATTTCCATTTGTGTATAATTACCAAAATGTGCTTGCTATCAGTCCATTTATATTTATTTTTGCCCACTGCCTTCTGAATATTTCCACTCCCCATAATACTTTCTTTTTCTGCAGATAAATTGGATGACACGTGGTTTTCAATACTTACACTTAGTCATATCACTTAGTTATTCCAGGTGTCAGTCATTCTTACCACTAAACGTATTCATGTGTGTTTCCAGGGCTTCTTTGTCATTTGAAGGACTTTTGCCATCATGTTTTTGGTTTCTTTTGTTTTAAATTCTACAGTGAAATGACCTACTTTAATTGATTGGAAATTAAAATAATCAAATGAAGCCCTGCACTTTGCTTTTATATCCACATAGGCAGAAAGAATTTGAGACAGAACAATTATAACATCAGTGTCCATCACTTGGATACCTTTAATTCTTTGCTTTGCATGTGTTCAAATCCTGTAAGACTTCATACATTGGCCAAAATGAAAGCAGGATTTTTTTTTATAAACAGAAAGAAAATGTTCTACCAGAGAAGAAATCTCAGAGCACTTCAAACAAATTCCGTTTAGCTGATACACAATATCTATACATTTCCTATATTATCTACACCAGTAATTACCAAATTCTTTTCAAGTGACCCACTTCCACTATTCTCTGCATAGCAGTTTAAACACTGATGTTTCAAAGTCATGATCTTCTTGTAAAAAAGAAAAAAACAAAACAAAACAAAAAAACAAGCGCTTAAGTTTAACAAGGAGCCATGGTAATAGTTTTGAAACCTGGATTGCTTCAAGCATCTGTCCAGGGAAAATGGAGCATAGGAAACAAAGGGGAATTACAAAGAATTAATAGAGGCGGGAGAGTTGCATTGATTCTGAGTCCATTCCATCTCCCTCTAGGTAACTTACCAGTGATGGAGGGTGTCAAGCTGTTATTTAGACATTGTGCAGTCCCATTTGAATAGAAATAAAATGCTTCTAAGGTGAGGTAAAGAATCAAGGTAAAACAACTTGAAAAAGCAGACATTGAACAATGAGTCGTTTTTTCCAGATTATGTCTTGGATATGGAATAATTAGCAATAAGAAGATTACAAGCTCAATTGAGGTGGCTCACTTGAGAACTGCAAGCACAGAATAAGCAAACTAATGTCATGAGGTCTTTATTAGTATACAACTTTGGACATTAGAACTCTCTTATGACAATCCTAACAGCAGATTTTACTTCGCATAATTACCATAGCTATCAATTTGGAGGAAATGAAATATAACTCTAAATAATACTGGGATAAAGAAGACTATTAATAATGTTCTTCTTTTACACTGTTTAGGACATCAAAAGCTTTAGGTTCATCTTAATACTTATTTGAGTTAAAATTCAACTTGCTAAAGGACTTTATTCTTTTTGTAGTCACCTATATATCTGTAAGTGTAGGCACACAGTGCACACTGACTCTTCTGCTCTTTAGGTAATAGCAAGCAGCACTTTTTCTTTCTTTCTTTTTTTTTTTTTTTTTTTTTTTTTTTTGCTGAACTGGGTATTGAACTCAGGCTCTTGTGCTTGCCAAGGAAATGCTTATTCCACTGAGCCATCTCCCCAGCCCCCAGAATTTTTTTGAGATGTTTCCATCTTTTCATATTTATTGCACATGGAAACACACACACACACACACTTAAAATCTGAAACTTCTTGTTAATCACTCTCCCTGTATAGCACAAGCATTCTGAGTTTATGTTCCCAAAATTCTTTAACATTTTCTTTCTTTCTTTCTCTGAATTTCTTCTAGATACTTGTACATTGTAATCTCATACTTTTATAGGTTCATTTCTTAACTGAGAACATTTATCAATTTGATAATATGATATTGATACTAATACCAAAGAATAAAACAACGGAACCCTTTCAAAGTGAAAACAGTGACTAACAGAGAAATGGAAAGGAATCAAAAAGTCAGGAGTACTTGTATAATAAGATAGAAAAAAGAGGAGTGAAATTCTTTTAAAAAATGGCTTTTTATTTTTATTTATTTATTTTAAAATGGCTTTTTAAATCAAACAAATTATCACTTTTAATCGTTATGATAAGAAAGGAAGTTTGTTAGATCAATAAAATCATGTAAGAGCAAGAGTGGTGACGCCGCTTATAATCCCAGCACGTGGGAGGCTGAAAACAGGAGAATCACTAGGAGTCCAATCTGAGTAGTGAGGCCCTGTGGACCCTGTACTAAAATACATAAAAAGAAAAATAAATAAATGAATAAATAAATATTTTTAAAAATCATGCAATGCTCTTTCTCTTGTGGTCTAAATTCTCTCATCAGTTTTGCTCTTTTGCCATTTTGGGTGAGAAAATTATTGAGGGACACATTTTGGAAAAACATTAATCTTATTCTTGAATGGAGGTAGTCCTTTGCATATGAATGTCTTTTGGGCATGAAAGGCTTTAACCCGGTTTGCCCTTGATTTATGCTATGGTCTAGAACATCTTGTCCAATTCTAGAGCTAAGTTTGCATTTATACCACTAGTTTTGCTGTCATCTTTAATTCATGGAGGAAAGGTTAAATAAGCACTACACAAAACCTCAATGTCTTAGAAATAAGCAAAGTTAACTAGTCAACATAATAATTGAAAACATAGTTCTAGAATTAATAACAGCAGTTTTCCTCTTATTTAAAAAAAAATGTGTCCGATTACTCTTTAGAAACAAGTGTGTCATATGCGCTATAAATGCGTGTTTTTAAAGAAAGACAAGATTCTACATATTTGGAAGTCTCTGGACACACGGCATCTCACCTTAAGAGCTGCAGTGTACATCAGCATAATAAAAACATTGAGGAAAGCTACTCTAAAAGAACTCAGTTTCAGAACCTTTCCAGATTTCATTATTCAATTCAATATCCAACATGATACATAAGCAATGTTGGCTTAAAATCTTAAGGGAAAAACAGAAGCGGTTAAAATGATAGTGTGTTATGGTTTAACATTAAAATATAAAGAATAATGTGCTATGAAAATTGAAACTTTTTTAAGTCCTGAAATTTTTCTTTGCTCATATTTTTGCACTTATTTCTGTGGGTTGCCACCATTATAACCATTATTGAATCTTCAAAGCAAAGAAAATCAACTGCTTATAAATCTTAGTGTAAAGAGGTCTGTGTTTACCTTATTTCCTAGACTTTTACCAGCTATTGAAAAATAAATTTTTAGGACTGGCAAGATACCACAGTAGACTAAACACCTGCATGGGCAAGCGCAGGGACTGGGACTTAATCCCCAGTACCACAGGCTGTGCCAGCCCCGCCACAGGTCTCACTGAGTCGGGGACAAAATGAGGATGTGGTGGTGTGTGCCTACCATCCTAGCACTGAGGAGGCTGAGAAGAGGAGGATCACTACAAGCCTAAACTAAACTGCATAGTGAGACCCTGTACCAAAATAAACAAATAAATAATAAAAATATAAAAAAGAAAATTTTTTAGTAAATTCCATAGTAAAGGAATTTTATGCTATTATTAAAAGTGAAAGAAAAGCCTTAAATATAATATTATATGTATCTTCTGAACATTGATTTATTTTTATTTTATAATTTTTATAAAGCCAAACCACTTCTTAGTTCTATAATTTATCATTTAAAAGAAATAGACCCAGATGGGCATGGTGGCAAATGCCTGCAATCCCAGCTCTTGGATAGTTAAAGCAGAAGATTTGTCCAGAGTTTGAGGCCAGCCTGGACTATGCAATGAGTTCAAAGCCAGCCTCAATCTCACAGCACTACGCTATCTCAGAAAAAAAAACAAAAATGGAAAAGGAAGAAAGAAAATAAGGAAAGAAGGAGCAGAGGGAGGGAGAGAACCTAAACAATGATTAGAGATTTTTTAATGCAGAACGCACACAATTCATGAGATACATGGGCTCATAAAGTGACACTAGCAATGCATGAGCAAGGTTTGGCCATAAATAGAATTTACACAGTGAAGAAAATAACCTAGACAGGCTCCTGCTGTTCTGTACAAATCTGTGCATGAGTGACACAGATTTCTCAGTTTACCTCACTGGATTACTTCAGGGCAAACTGTCAAGACCATGCAAAACCAGACACAAAGATTACTTTTGTTTTTATTTTCAGCTAGCACTAGTACATTTTAGATGTTTTATTCAACAGTGTCAAAAATCCAGTACACAGGTAAGAGAGTGCCATGTGTCGGGTGGAGAGACGAATGCAGGAAAAGTGCTAAGACAGAAGCCGAGACGGACAACCCAGAACATAAAACACTGCAGAGAAGAACAGTCCCAATAGGGACCTTCCTACAGTGCATTCCCTACAATGGTTGACTTCGTGTCTTATCAACTTTCCCTAAATATTATTCTATAAAGACTATGCTATGTCATTTTGAAACAAAAGTCATGACTAAAGGAAGAAGGCTGGCACTTAAAAAGAATGACAAAAGGAAATGTGTGGTTCTCACTGTCTAATAGCATTGCTGACCCAGACCCAGAGTGAGCTTCTTAGAGTGCAGTTACAATGTGGACTCTGAGCCCTGGAAACAAGAGTGTTACAGGTGGGGTCCTATCTTAGCTAGTCTTGGGTACCGTGGCATGGTAGACATGTCTTCTCCAAGCTTCTACATGCTAGGGAAGTTTTAGATACTAGCAACAGAAAACCAAATCACAACAAAACACAAAAATCAGACCTGGGAGATAGCTCAGTAGTATAAGCACCTCCCTGGAAAGCACAGGGTCATGAGTTTGATATCCAGTGCAATAAAAAGAAAAAGAAACTATCTGGCTTTTTTGGCTGAAGTTAAGGGCAAGACATGTCATTCAGAGGCTAAATGGTACTCGAATACTGTGTCTCTCCTTTTGTTATGTCCATCACATGTGGCTAAGGAGACATAACAGCCACCACCAGGGCCTGCTGCTTTCTTGGGTTTGGCAAGGAAAAGAGAAGACTGTAATCTTAGCATGCTCATTGAAATCTTCCAGGTTCAGCTTGACCAGACCAAGTGAGAATGCAAACAATATCACTGTACCAAAGACTACACCCAGGTGAGTGTGACACGATGCCCTGCATGGCCCCAGCTTGAGTTCAGACCTACTTCTGGACCATTCACTATGGCTAGGAAGGAGGGATCTGAGTGGCCTAAAAGATATCAAGGTCCACTCATGAAAGTAGGGCTGGGTCCAGTTCCACCCACCTCATAAGATTCGCACAAAGGTGAGATGCATATGCAGAGGGAGGAGGTGGCACAGGAACAAAGGTCTGCCCTGGGAAGGCAGAGACAGCATTGAGCAGCAAAACAAGTCTGCCAATTGCAGACTGCTTCCAAAGATCCCCAATCCATGCCCCTAGTACCTAACTACAGTTCTTTTCCAAAACGCATAAATGGAGTTAGACTCTTTAATCACCTGAATTGACTTAATTCAGAAATAACTTAGAACTCACCTGAAGGTCTGCCTAAAGAAACATTTTATTTTGGGGGGGTAAACTTTCAAAAAGTTATTTACCTATATATGCATATGCAAATATAGTATATAATATAATACAAAAGGCATACAATTCACATTGCAAAGACATATACATCAAACACTAATCTAATGAATTATAACAAGATCACTTTAAATGTAAAATAAGTTGAGCAAAATCTGGAAGCATTCTTTTTTTGTGGCCATAAACAAACCTCTATGGTCTGTGCAGCTTTAAAGAACACTCAGTTATTGGCTCTCTGTAGGTGAGAATCTGCACCTCATGACTGTTGGCCTCTGTCGGAAGGCCAAAGTCCAGATAGTCTCATTGGCATGTAGTCAAGGCATTGGCTGAGACTGCTCTTCTCAGTGACAGCTGAAGATCTTTTCCTAGGCTCATTGATTGCTGACAGAATTTAGTCCCTTGGGGTTATAGGGCTGACATGCTTGGTGTCTTGACATGTGACCTCTTTCATTAGAAGCTAACTTTGGAATGAATCTTGAAGGGATACTATTTCCTTCTTATGATTTGAATCTCTGGCCTCACTCCTCTGCTCATACAGGCTCATGCCATTATCCTGGGCTCACCTGGATGATCCAAGATACTCCTTATTCCAAGGCCCCATAGTTAGAAATCTTAATTACACATGCAAGCCTCCTTGTGCAAAGCTGTGTGTGTGTGTGTGTGTGTGTGTGTGTGTGTGTGTGTGTGTGTGTGTGTGTAAAACAAGGTGAGAAAACCAAAATTCTGCCTGCCACATGGGGTGGGATTTGTTTTCCACACAAGTGAAATCAAGTAGAAGTGGAGGCATCCCATCATAGGAAGGAACCCAAGTGAGGATTCTTTAGCTCTAAATTCTTGTAACATCCTTATGTGTATCAGTATATACACACATATATGGAAATTATAGAAGAATAAAGGATGCTTATATTTTTCATTTGTTCTGATTTGGGTTTCTAAAACCTTTGTTCTACAGACTAGGAATCAGTAATAAGGACAACTTTGAAAGATTTTGCCTGTATTTATCTTGTGTTTCTTTTTTGTCAGACAGTACAGAGAAAATTAAGTTTTTGCTTCTTTGCTATACATATAATACTCAGAAGTGAAAGCTTAATTAACTTGTCAGAATTAAGGCATCTCCTTTCTTGAGCTGCTGTTTCCACTTTTCCAAAAAGATTTGACAAAGAAAGAATAAACCTTCCCAACACCTCAACTGGAAGAGTTATGCTTCTGCAGCCACCATGCCCTCTAATATTGCTTCCTGTCATTGCTGGTCATGCTTCTGACCCCCAGAATGAGCACACATTTTCACCATTTTTCAAGAAATGTTGGCAGTGCAGAACACCAATTGTTCCACCAGGTGGAGGCCATCAGGTTGCAAAGAGGAAGCAAAGCAGAGCAGCTAATTACCATGTACCAAATTCATCTCTTTCAGAAAGACAAAAAAAGCAAAAAAAGCAAAGAAGTTGACAATTCCTGTTGCCTACAAGTTAATTTTCACTTTCTTTCGTGCTGACTTTCTCATAGTCTACGAGCTCAGAAAATGATGTTTCCAGAAGTATGGCAAATATTGGAGCAGATCCTCTGAACTTATAAGTTTTCCCTTGAGTCTAAATTATTTACCTTTGAAAGCTGCATAAATTCCTAAATCTAAGAGCTTGAGTGTAAATTAAAAATTGCTTCTTAAACTTACCAAGTATAATTCTAGGAATTTAGATTCTTCCACCTACTGAAAAAGATTGACAATGTATTTTGATTTATCTGACATTCATTTCTTTAGCTTCTCCTATAACACACAACTTATCTAGCTTAAGTTATATTTCCTGGTAGAACCTCTCACCTTTCTAAAAACTCCTTTATTCTGGAATCATGAAAAATTTTTATTTCCCTAGTATTTACACGAATGTCTTGCTGACTTACGTAATACACTTTCTTATGTTTCTCTATACCAATGCTTTCCATCTTCCCAAAAGAATGGCAATATACCCAAGAACAAAGATTATGTATTTTATTCCTAGCTATTGTAACTTAATGTTAATTAGCTTGATCATCATTTTAAAACTTTTGAAAATGAAAGATGAAGTTACTAAGCTATGAGTTCTAAGGTTCTCCCCCCAAAATTATCAAAATAGAGAAGCCACTTTCTCATGGTGACGTCACATTTTTTAGTGTCAACTGAGTTTGAAATATTACTTTCTCCAGCTAAACCATTACCAAGTCATCTGAATAATGTTGTTATTTATTTCCAGACTGTTCAGCATCTATTCTACTTTACAAATTTAATTGTGAGGTAAAAATGGACTACAGGGAAATTTATAGTTTATCAAATGTAGTTTGATAAGATGTATAGTTTATACATCTTTCCCAAGGATAGATACTTCCATTACAAAAGCAAAATTTTATCATTGAAATAGTAAGCAGAGAAAATATTCTTCCAAGAAAGGAAGAGAATGAAAATTAAAAAAACAGACAGGGGCCAGGAAGATTACTCAGTAGAATAAGTGCTTCCCTGGCAAGCACAAGGGTCTGAGTTCAATCTCCAGTTCCATAAAATAAATAAATAAATAAACAAACAAACAAACAGGAAAAGGTTAAATTCTTAGTGGAAAGAAATAAAAGCTAATTTATAAATTGGTTTCAGCTTATATTTCTACATGGAATAAAGAAAATTTGGTTAATGTAGAAAAGACCCCAAATATTTCAGGCTATGAAAGTCTAAGTGTAACTGCATGTATTGGTATGTCCGTGAAGCTATTGTACACAGGGCTGTACAGACCATCTGCTGGTGGAAGGCAATTTGACACATTTTTCCTTCAGAATGAAGCATTTTAATTATCTATGTGCATTTTTAAGTGAAAGCTTCATAACAAGAGGGACTTCTACATCATGGTTGAAATTGTCAAGATATGTAAATATTTACCAACTTTATCATTTGTCTTTGTTGCAGTGTTGCTCACATGCAAGTATGAATCACAGGAGCAAGAACACAGTTCAGTCTTGCTGAGGAGTCAGCAACTGCCATGGTCACTTCCAGTTGGCTGGGTTGGGCTGACCATGCTTGCGCATCTGCGGCAGTGCAGGCTGGCTAGTTGCTGGTGCTGCTGGGTGCCATGCACAGGGTGACTTATTACTCGTCCACTTGTTTCTCATTCTCCAGTAGGTGAAGTTTAGTCTCGTCCTAATATAGTTTCTTAAGAGGAAGAGCAGCGACTCACAAGTCTTCTTGAAGCTTGAGGGAAGCATTGGCAGATCCTGTCTGATATATTCTGCTAGCCAAAGCAAACTCCAGGGCCTTCCCAGGTTCAAAGGGTGGAAACAGAGCTCGATGCATGAGAAGAGCTGCAAAGTCACTTCCCAAGAAATGGCGGATAGTAATGAGTGGGATAACCGTGGTCATTTTTGCAGTCTGTCTACAACACAAAGGAATTTGTATTTCCCTTTACTATAGCAAATAAGGTAAATAATGTTTAAGTCAAACATGAAAATCTTTACAAAGAAAAAAAAAACAAGTTTGCCACTTCCTTTTCATTTGGTTCACACTGTTATCTCATTTTTTTTATGTTTTCCAAATAAGTTTCAAAAGCATATCAAGTTTTACCAAGTAAGATTTTTCTCATTCTTTTCCCTTGTTTTTAAAGCTGATACAGCAATATATTCAGGTAAGGAAAATTAAAATATCCTTCCTCAGAATATGCTTGATCCATACACACTTTTACACATGCAGTCTCTCTAACCAAAGTTAGACCAAAGCCCACCACAGTTTTAGGGGTCCCTGCAACTAATAGCCTAATTCTATCTGCTCATACACTTTGGGACTGTGCTGTAGAATTGCAGTACACAGATGCCTACTCCTCATACTACTGAGAAAATCTATCCCCATTCTCATTATACAAAGTATACAAAAATCTTAAATTACCGAGTTTCACATGTATTTCTATACATATAGCTAATTAGACTTATCATGATATTTTTAAATTCACTACATCAGGCCAATTGGCTGGAAATATTCTGTTGCAGACATTTTCTTAACTAAGCAAATATTCATGATCTAGATAATTATGAGAGCAACTTTTGTTGTTAGCAATCACATCTTGTCTGAAGAAGAAATTCACAAGGACAAAGAATAGAATATTCTGCTTCACATTGGAATTGGGAAAGACAACCTTGCAAAAGACACTGGGGCTTTATTAATGCACAAAAGAGTAACCAATGGGAAAAGTGTCGCCTTGAAAATGTTCACATGGTACCAAATGGTCATACTCAGAGCCCTGCTCTTGTAAACAAGAATGAAATGTGAACGTACCACACTAGATTTGTTCCTTAAGGATAGTGTTTCATCCCAGATTCTCAATAAAAAGTTCCTTTAAGGAAATGATTAGTAACAGAAAATACCTTTCTTGAACATATACTATATAAAAAAGCTTTATTATTGCAAGCAAATAGCTATACCTAGACCAAGACTGTGAGAGAGAATTTCAGTGCCCTAGGTGATCTTCTGCTTCTAACTCATTTTCTTATAACTTTTGAGATATATACTCCAAGGAAAGGACAGTGACAAATCATGCACATTAGTAGAATCCCTCTAGGGAGAACTCCTAACATTTTTCTTAAACTATAAGGAAAATAAATAACTCCAGCAGTGACCAGAATAGTATCACCGTTTTGGTTTGTTTTTCCTGTGTCTTTGGTAATAATACCATATCGCTAGTAATACGTGCCATTCAACAAAATGCTCTGCTAGCAAAGCAGAAAAACAAGTTAAAGGATTTTCATGGACTGATTGTGAAATTTTGAACAGTTAATTCAATGGCCTCAGTTTGGGAATCTCCTTTTGCAGCACCAGGTTGTCTCTGCCTATACAGGGGAGTGATAATCTCAGATAAATGAATCAATGTATAGATCTTACTAAGGGTGCCACAAAATTTAAAGGATAGTGGTAATCAATAGATGAAAGTCACTATGATGTGGTAGGAAAAGTACTGGACTGGAAGTCAGGCGTCCTGGCTTCTAAGCCCTTTTCAGCTCTGGACTAGCTAGATATTCTTGGGCAGGTCATTTTCACATGCTGTGTTACTTTTTTCTTGCTGAAACAAAATACCCAAAATCCCTAAGAAGGAAGAAAAGGTTTATTTAAGTAACAATTTGTGGAGGATTCAGTCCAAGGTAGCAGACAGCAGAGTGGCACATGGCAGGGGCAGCACTTCACGGTGGAGGAAGAGACCAAAGCAACAAGAGCAAACAGAGCAAGCTTCTTGCCCTCACTTATATAGTATGCAGGCTCCCTGCTCCAGGTAGTTGTAGCACTCACCCCCACAATCTCAGAATTGGACCATGAATCAATCACAGACTCAAGAAGCCCACCCTGTGACTGCACAAGGCCTTGGGGGGACTTCTAGACACAAACCATAACACATGTGCAACCCTCATGTCCTAATTGGGCAGTCAAGTAAGATTCTAGCAAGCATGTAAATAGAGACTGTGACACAAGACTAGATAAAGCATTCTGTACCCTATCTAGTGGGTACTGAGAATGTAAATTGATGATAACAATAGAATGTTGTAGATTAAAAAGGGCACTATGAGCTCTGCCTGGGGAGAATGGAGGAGAGCTTCATCTTGCCTCAAGGTGTTAGGAAAGGTCCAGACTCCACAGAGAAGGTAACATCTTAGCTGGTTCTTGAAGGACAAGTAGGCATTTCCTAGATAGCATCAAGGCAAAAGACAAAAGATAGAGCTGGAAAGGCTGAACTATAGAGGAGTTTTCATGTCAACCTGAGGAGTTTGGAAATAAGGAACATTGCAAACGTCTGTTTTCCACTGTTTGATGCATGATAGAAGCAGCATGTTTGACCAGCATGGCTGTCTACTTCCAGAGCGTCTCTACTGTCTCTCTTCAATTATGTGCCTTCCACTGGCAAGGTTTCCAGGTGCTAAGAGGAAATATGCTAGGAGCGATAACCTGAGGTATGTATGTGTGTGTGGAATTGGAGAAAGGTGAGAAAAAGGCTCTCAGAGCTCCAACTCTGTACTCATCATCTTGTTCTTGCTACTGACTCAGAGCTGACCCTCAGCTCAATTCATGTCACTTAACAAGATTCTATTCTTTCAATACTTAGTCTGATTTTTCACACATACATTCTCTGACAAAATACCAATAGTTTTCACTTCATGTAATTTACAAATTATTATCTACAAATTTTAGGTACTTTCTTATTTTTTATTAGCCACTGTTCTCAAAAAGTTTGTTTTCTGCTTACAAACATCCTTAAATTATTTACTGAGTCAACTGATTAAATGTCACATGTTGCCCTCTCTGCAGTTTCTATTACTGAATATGGTCATGCTCCATCCATTTACTAAGGCAATTGTACCTTCCTGTTAGACCCCTGCAACCTGGGCTGCTGTCCTAGAGAGTTTTTTGTCACATTTCTCAGTTCTGTCTTCTCACCTGGATCTACTCCAGGACTTAAAGGTTGCTTGATCTCTGTAACCTAATTTACTGAATCAGGGAGGAGAAATTCTAGGTCTTAGAGCCTGAATTTCTACTTTCCTCACTTGCATTAGCCATGTTTTGTAAAGCTGGACCCAAAATGCAGCATATGCTATGAGAGAAAAACAAAACAAATAAAAAAAACATCTTATGAGTGAGAAGTCTTTGAAACTCAGACACCCAAGTCCCTTATAAAGTTGGAAATACTTCCAAGCAGGAAATTAGTATAAATCATTACTATCATATATACACTTTCCAATACCTGCTCACCACTTTAGTTTATCCACCGATTAAATATCACACATCAAGGCTTTGAAGGCAAGAAACACAGAATAATATCTATAGAGGAATGTGCAACAGTCATCCAAGCTAAATATAACTACACTGTTTCATGAATGTGGAAGCTGAAACAGAATCTAATTTTCCCAAGTAAAGTAATCAGCTAGTAAATAAAAAAGCTCTAATCCATCTACCTCCCACCTTCCATTTACTGTTTTTGTGAGTCTATCCAACTTGTACTGATGATTGCATGAATTATTAGTACAACGCAGAAAGCCAAAAACTGGAAGTGTGTGATTTCTGTTATGATTATCTATGAAGAATTTCTTCCCAATCTTGCCCTGCCCTGTGCCCTGTCTCATGTTTCTGAGGCATACTATTTCTTCATTTCTCCCTTGTGCCATCTCCTTTCTATCAGTATAAGTGGTCTCTCAATGTCATAACATCTTATAAATAGGCTAGTTTCAATGAAAGCATCAGAAGACTTAGAGAAGCCAATGAGGAGCACCTGCAGCACAGGTAGACTAGGCTCACAGGCCACACACACACACACACACACACACACACACACACACAACTTCAGCTCTCTAAGCAGGTGCACAGAGGACACTGGGGTAGGCATATAGGCAGGAGACAGGCACAGAAGTACACAAGAATGTTTCTTGCACAACTGCTTTGAGAGCGCTTGTGTTTTAGATGACTGAATAACAAATTGCATTAAGAGAACTGTGTGATAGGAAGCAGTGGATGCTAGCTCATGTATCAGATTCTGTCACTAAAACAACCTAAGTGGATGTGTGCAAAGACAGAGCTGTCTATACTTCAGTGCAAGTCCACCCTGTTAAACCCAAAGCAATGTACTTTCAGTTTTTTGAACCATCTTTTGCCTATGAGGCATCATGGAAAGGCATCAGGTTGGGTTTTGTTACAATTTTTGTTTTCATCTTCCGTGGTCCCTTTTCTGTTCACCTACTCTGTCACTTTCCTCTTTCCACATTGCCATTGCTGTCACAGCACCCAGCAAATTCTCATCTGCACTCCTGGGTTTTCTTCTTGGTGGGAGGCCTTGCTCCCTGCACCAGAATCATACTGTTAAGTGAGTGGCATCAGAGTCTTGGGCGCATTGCCACACACTCAGGCATACATTTGTCTCTCTTCTTTCTGTCAAAGCTTTAGCTCTTCTTTCCAAAACAATATTCCCATCAGCCCAAGATCCACACCTTCACTGTCACCTGAAAACTTGATTTTCAAGAATTCCTTCTCTTGGTAATCTCAAATTTCCCTTTCCCACACTCATTGTCCTCAACAACAAACTTGTGTCCCTCCCAAAATCAATCTTTTTTTTTTTTCCCTATATTTAGTACAGGTTCTACAGGATCTCAATATATAGATCAAACTTGTAGTGATCCTTCTGTTTTCAGCCTCCCAAACGCTGGGATTACAGGCGTGTGCCACCACACCCAGTCTCAATCACCATCTCAGCGTGCCCATTCGATCTTACTACAGGACAGATATCGAATCCTGGTTGGTCACTCTCTTTTGCCCTTAGTTTTGGAGAGTAATTCACATTTTCGTTCACAACTTTATTCAACTCTCTTCACTTTTCAAACTGGTTTCGGCTCCTAACATTATGTTGTTAAAACTGTTCTTGGTGTCATGAATTGTCCACCTCAGGTAGAACCACAGGCCTGCTTGAAAAACACAATAAATGCAATGTGTAAAAAAACCAAGAGCTAAACTCAGGATACAGCTCAGCTGCATAAGAGCCTACCTTGCAAGCACAAGGTTCTGAGTTTGATTCCCAATTAAAAAAAAAAAAAAAAAAACATGCAAAGAAACAAACAAACAACAACAACAAAAATATTAACACCAAGAACCCATTTCCAAGACTGGACAAAAAAAGATAGCCAAAGCCATGTAGAAACAAACAGAAATAGCACTATTACAAGAATATGTACAGGCACATAAAATATGCATATAATCAGGGAAGCTGTATATATATTCAGATATTTCTGAAGAAGTTAAATAAAAGTCAAAAACATATGCGACACATTGAGCGAGAACCGTTGATTACAAATTATATGTGAAGGTTGAGCCCATATATTCACATGAATAGTGGGAAAATATGCCTTTAAAAAGGGAATGAACATCAGCCCTAGTGTCACATGCCTGTAATCTCAGCACTCGGGAGGCTGAGGCAGGAGGTTTGTTGCAAGTTCGAGACTAACGTGGGCTGCAAGATGAGTGCAAGGCCAGCCTGAACTGCAACTTAAAGAGACAAAAAAATTAAAAAGAGAATGATCATTTTCTGGCATGTTAGCTAAAACAGCTCTTTAACTGTGGAATAACAGATGACTTCATTTTTATGTTTATGTTATATTTTTATTATTATATAATTAACATATATATAATTTTTCAGAGAAATATGTTATAAATATATTGTTCTTAACTGTTTAAATCAAGGTTTTTTTTTTTTTAATCATGTTTCCATTTAGGTGTCTTTGCTTCTTGCTTTAAATTCATTCACAAATTTAAGGATATGATAAAATCATCATGGTATTAATTAACATAAGAAAAGGAAAGGAGACTCTGATTCATTAACATTGTGCTACAACCTCAAGATCTGCAATGAGGGAAAGGTAAGAGTTGCCCTCGGCTTTCCAGTGGTTTGGAGCACTAAGCAAATGCTAAAATTAGACACTTAGAAGAACAGGATCCAAATCAGAAGCCAACAAAAACCTTAGACTGCTAAATATGAAGACCAAGCAAAGATTTGCAAGTGCACACTCAGTAGCTAGTACAAACCTACTGCTAGTTCCAGAATGAGATCATCCCAAGATACTTCCACACAAAATTAGACTGCATGAGCAGTCAATAGAACTAATGAATAAAAAATGCATGATAGAATAGAAGAATGGGTCTAGAGAAATTCTCAGACTTCATAATGAGCAACTACAAGTGGTTTATTCAAGATTCTGAGGCTATTAGAAGAATGGATAAAAATTCCCATTCTAAATCTCTGAGCTCTAGATCGATATTTCCAGCTACCAATTAAATATTGGCACTTTATTATCAAACAGGTATTTTGAACTAAAACTTTGCAAAACTGAACTATTACCTTTCCTATTAATCATGCAACTTCTCATTTAATTTCTGCCATTGAAAATATCACTTTCCACCTATCTGTCTCAGCAAGTAATCAAATCATCCTTTTCTGAGCATACATACTTGTCCTCTAACTTGACTCTGACTGATAGTATTGTGCATCAAATTAGATAAGAAAACTGCAAGTATCTAGCTTAGTGCCTGGATGGAGCAAATATTCCAATAAATACCACACTGAACTACTTGCTACTTGCCCTCTCAGCTCCACAGCCCTCTTCAGAGAACAGACTGGTGACATTTCCTGATTACTTTTTATGTAACTCTTTTTATGTAACACTTTTTGAAGCCCCAACTCAAGCACCACATTCTCTGTAAAGCATTCTAAGATCTCACTATGTAATTATAACACTTAATCTTCATTGAATTATAGCTATTTATATCTCTTTCTATTCCTTAGGCTGATATAAACAGACTACAAAACTCTTCCTTGCAAAGACTTTCCTGTGGCTTTAGTTCTATGCAAGGCTCTGTGTCTGCTTTAATTGTGTGTGCATGATCTCAGAAGCAGCTGACAACATGCAGCCCACCTCCGGTGTATGCTTAGCTTCTTGACCCATTGAAGTATTAAACTACTCTCCCCCTGTGACCAATACTGCTGAAACTGCTCAGAGACGCCAGCTTCGCACCAAGGCTGTTCGACATGCTTCGATGAGGCAGACCTCTCTTCTCTTTGTCTGGAATCTTGTCCACTTTTCTGATAATAGGAGATTCTCTGTCCATCCCAGAATCCACGGCTTGGAGTCATCCTGACTTGCCAAGCAGAATTTTCTATCTCATCTCACCTTCATGAAGTGCTTTAGGAACAAATGGATGAATAATACCAAATCAATCAGAATCTCAATAAGTCTATCTTAAACTAAAAGGCTGTTGTGCTGGTGCTAGGCACCCTCTTACTTGCCACTTGGAAATAGCATGCTTGCAAATGAAGTTGCGCAGACCAGCAGAGCAAGAAATATGAACTAGAGCCCCTGAAACCTGACATGTGAGCTAATAAATTCCCTTGGGGTTTAAATGAGAGTCAAATTTCTATCACTCATAACTCCAAGAAATCCAATAATTTCTAATACTGTTTTAATTTGGAAACCAGACTACTTGTCCTGAAGCAAGTGCGATCCACAGTGTCAGTGCTGAGCTCCACCCTCCCCTTCTCGTGCCAGATGTGCTGCTTTCCTTCCATTCCTTCTTACCTCCTCAGAGACAGTCTGCAAACTCCTGAGCTTCAACCACTTACTATGCAACACAACCTGGTGCTCTGAAGTTGGTCATTATGCTTCAGGTGCTAAAAAGTGAGTGAGGAGTTCAACTTTTTTTAACAATCTTTCTCAGAGACTAGGGGCTAGCAAATTATTTCCTACAAAGGCAAGACATAAATAATTCATACTTTGTGGATTAAAATTATTAGTGTCACCACTATTCAACTGCATTAGTGTGCACACTGACAATGTGGAAATGGATGAACATTGTTTCAATAAATTTTACTTATAGGTACTATAATTTAGATTTCATATAATTCTCACATATCACAAAGGTTTTATTATTTCTTCTGTTTTTCCAGAACTTTGTACTGAAAACATATACAAGGAAAAAAGAAGGAAGAGGATCAATAGATGGTTGGGAATGTGAGGGAGGGAAGGCAAAAGGAATAAGATATACTAGTTGCATGCACCAACTCCACACAAGGAATGCAAGCAGTGTGGACTATGTATGTAATGATAAACGAAAATAAATTTAAGCTTAAAAATATTAACTTGTAGTTCATATACAGACTACAGTTTACCTTCTCTTGATACACATCAGAGTTCTTTCCTTATCTCCCAAAACTAACCTCACCCAACCTCACCCAGCCAATTCATCAAATGTAGCATGTAGGGTAAATCTATTTGAATACATTCGCAAATCTGTTTGTGTGTTTTGGTGCTGGGTATCAAGCTCAGGCCCTGTGCTTCCCAGGCAGGCACTTTGCTGCCGAGCTACACTGATGACCCTCAGATCTGGCTCTTAAATGCACAGCTTATGAGGCTCATCTAAGCCAAATTTCAGATTTGTTGAGTAACCAAATGATTAAGAAGTAGTAGAAGCAGTGACAAAATTAAAGAGAGAAATCAGATTTCTAATTTTTAACTTTATGATTCCTCATGTGAAGCTCCTTTTTCCAGCACAACTTCCTAAGAAAGTGAAGGGGCCAGGAAGAATGGTCACCCTGTGGGCCACTCAGTGCTATCATTGTGAGCAGGGCCAGGATTCTCCTGGTCAGCCAGTTGAAAGAGCCAAGTGTGGATGTTAAGGGAAAGGTCTGGCCAGCTGGACCTCTGGACTTTGAATATGAATTCTGAAAGTTCATTCTGGTAAGTTCTAAACTGCCAACATCACCATGGTTGACTGAAGGCAGACATAAGACTGAAAAATGACAATTTATCATTGTCAATTAATCTAAAGTTTTCTGATAGTCAAACATTATCATAATTACCAAGTCAATTTCCCTATGGAGTTGAAGCATTCATGCAGGAGGAAATGAAGTAATTTTTCATATTTAAATTCAAATACTTAAGTTTAAAACTAATAAAGAAAAAATAATAATAAGTTATTGTTAAAAACAAAGGGGGAAACCCATGAATTCCATCCTGAGCTCAGCACCTCGGTACTTTGTGACCATGCTGCATCTAGCAAAACTACTACATGCACAAATATGTGTGTGCAGGTACATGCAGACCTCATAGGGTACCTGACTTTAGAAGTAATTACAGCTCTAAGAGCTTGGAAAGCCACATCTGGTACACAAGAGTGAGACTTGTAGGACTAACAATATTAACAAAGGTAGAAAATCTGCTACTCATTTGTGTGGAGCAGAATGTCAGTTGCTCCTATGCATAGGGCTTCAGGGAGCCTAGTTCTGACCTGAGCTAGGCCATGCCCATCTCTCTATCTTTTCTTTGCTCCTCCATGCTCCCCTCTTTCCTTAATCTCTACCCTTCTAAGATGAAAACAAACACAAGAACCTCCCCACATCCCCATACACACAAGGACTCTGAAAATTCCATGAGCAGTGAGTGTGCAAACAGCTGACTTCTTGCAGATAAACTCCTACTTCCAGTGTCTACTTGTGCACATTTGCTCATCTCTGTGATGTCTCTGAGAGGTGTAGTTCTTGGAGGTCCAGAAGTATAACAGGCAGAATTTTAAGCCTCAAACTTCTGTCCTTGATGCTACCCTTGTGAATATATCATATGGCAAAGGAATTATGCAGATATAATTAACATTTCCACTCCAATGACCTTGAAAAGGAAGAGAGTCCATGTTAAAAAGTCCAGGTGGACTCAGTGTAATCACCTGAACACTTAACAGGAAAAACCCAGGCAGGTAAAAGGGAAAGTCAAAAAAATTCAATATTTAAGGAGGGTTCAATATATCACTGCAGGTTGAATGATGGAAGGACATGGAACAAGGAATGCAAGAGGCCTTTAGGATCTAAGTGAAGGCTGGCTAAGCACCAGTGGAGGATGTAGACTTTAGCCTTACATCAGCAAGGAGCTGAACTCTGCCAATAAGGGTAAGGGTTTGGAAGTGGATGCTTCCCTAGGGCCTTCATATAAGAGCTTACCCTGGCCAGTACCTTCAAGTGAGCTTCGAGAGACTCTATGGAAAACCCAGCTGAACCATGCCAGACTTCTGAGCCATAGAGAGCTATGAGTTAATAAGTATGTGGTGTTCCAAGGCACCACACTTGTGAATAATTTATTACTTAGCAATAGAGAATTAATAGATGAAAAAGCAGAGAATAAAATGGGAGGAGAGCTCTGCCAGCATGTAGCTTATAGTCCATCAAGTAAAGATAGATGGTGAACAACATCACCAGGCAGAAAGGGGTTCAAGTTAGGAGCTCCTAGGTGCTCTTAAGAAGGTAGCTAAGTGGTAACATAGTAGAAGGTAGAGCTAAGGCAGGAAATCATCTACAGGAGGAAGGAGAATGCACTTTGGCTGTATGTTCCGGGCTGTGGTGCATTACAGAAGTGGCAAAGGCCCTGCTGAGAGAGTACTGGAATGCAGGGATGAAGGAACTGGGACAAAAGGAAAAGCAAATACTTGGAGCAAGAACATGAAGAACAGAGCAAAGTACATGAACAAAGGCTCCTCACCCCACACAGTGCTGTTGAGGTTCCAGGAACAGCAGGGAGGATGTGCTCTTGAGCAAGCTGACTGAGAAAAGAGCAGTGAGGGCAGGTGACACAAAGCAATACCAGATGGCCCTTGAAGGTTGCCCTGAATATTGCATTTTTCCTCTGAGGGAATCTGGGTTTTGAACAAAAGAGTGGTACTGGTTATCTAGGCTCTAAAAAGATCACCAGTCATCTCAAAGTGAGTGTCTGCTAACTGTTAGATGACTGACACCGTAACCAGTGAGCAATGATGATAGTTTGGGCATGAATAGTAGCAACGGGAAGTAAGAGAAGTGAAGAGAGAGATGAAAGGATTCCACATGGGGTTGAATGTGAACTTATTCAAGAAAATAAGATTTTAAATCACTCCACAGTTCTGGGACAAAGTAAGAAGAAACAAGAGTTGCTGCCAATTAAGGTTTATGCAGAACAGAAATTCAGGCTTATGTATGGTACACTGGAGGTGTCTACTGGCCATACACGTGGAGATTTTGATGAAAAACTTTCATAAACTCACTTTGTGCTTCCTAAGGGAGCTATGGATTGAGAATCACTAAGAAACTGGGAGTCACCCAATAAAAAGGTGTTACAAAAAGACATATGGCTGCAGTGACACTGTTAATAAGAACCTGGAAGGGAACTAGGTGCTACTCTAACATGAAGAGGAAGGAAACTTGGCAAAGGTATACTAGGTACAGAGCAGAGGAAGAGGCTACAAGCTCTTAACCAATCTCCACATCTCTGGCATGCACTCTTCCATTCAAGCCTCACTCTTCAATCCCTTTTTATGCCTTCCCAACCTTCAAATGCAAGACAGAAAAGCAACATTTCAGAGTCCCCAGTATGCAAACTGGAAGGTTATGGGACATCTGGAGAAATCCATTCCAAATTAAGTTTTATTGTCTAAACTCTTCAATTTAGTATCTTCCAGAATGTATCCTGTGTTTCCCCCATTATTCTATTCTTATGTTGGTCCTGCTCTCCTTTACCATTTTAATTTTCTACCATAACCTGATTCTATTAGTCTTAATATACATTATTATATTTCTTGCACTCTATTGAATCATTTGTTTTGCTTTGATGAAACATATCCTGAGAACTGACACTAAGTTCTCTATGGTTTCATAGTTGATAATAAGAATTGCATAGTATTAACTGATACATATGTATAAGTTTATCTTTATATTTCAACATTCCTGATCTGCAGAGATCGACTGAATCATATGGTACCATGTTGCCAAATGATACATTAAAATGATGAGTACAATTGTGTTTCTCTGAATCAGGTTTGAAAAACTGAACTTATCCTTATGCCAATTGTTTTCAACCCTTGCTTAAACTGCTTTCATGGGCCTTAGATATCCGTGAAAATAAAGTAAAGACAGATATTTTCAGTTGGGATGCAAGATGAGAAAAAAAAATCATCAGCACCTCTCCTCTCTCTGTTTTGCCTTTATTATGATCCTCACATCTAGAGGACTATTTCCTCTGCTCTCACATATCATGAATGAGTATCACACTCATGCCAGAGTAATTATTCAGTCTTCATGGAATTAACTTTAATGAGAAAATTCTGCCTGGAAAACTTTGGGCTTCACTCTGAGTCTAGAAGGTATATACAAGCAAAAAGCATGAGGTATATTCCACAGAGAAAAAGAAACATCAGGCAGTGAGTAGAAATGTGAAAGAAGCCAATAAATGTGATTTTATTTCATTTGTATTTATTTATTTTTTATAAATGCCATTTTATCAAGCTCAGTCTTACTAGGAAATAGTAGGAGACAGTGAAAAACAGGTTTACAGATATCTAACAGAGTAAGTATAATACTATAATACCCTACCAATACTCCACCCTTCCTCAAGAACATTACACATGCTTCACTTCTTCCTTGCCCAGCATCTGGGTGACAGCAAGACTTCTGTGGAGGGCTTTGGGGTGTTTGCTATGGCATGCAATCTGTATGGTCCTGAAGCACAAACAAGGCACAAGCAGATCCATCACACAGTCTGAGGGTACTTGCGTGCAGCCTCTCCCATTTCTCTTTTGACCCAGTACTTGTTACTTCACACCTGTGCACACCTGGAGCCAGTGAAGGAATCGCAGTGACCAGACTGACCCAGCACATTGGACACACTGGTCTCATCTGGGTGGACCTGTACCAGAATAAAAGCTCAGGGATGAACTTGGGCATCAGTGCACATGCTAACAGGAAAGGCTCCCACTGGGGCAGAGAAAGGTTCAGCAAGTGGTCAGTGCGCCCAGGGCTGCATCTGGCCTCCTTTCTACACTTGGACTCAAGCTGCCTGAGAAGGACACCAACACAGATGGGAAGAAGAGCTGGAGAGGGATGGACAGAGTGCTGGTGACATCACCCTTGCACACAGGATCAGCCATGCTTGAACCAAACCCCAGCCCCTGAGAGACTATACTTACTTGAGATAAGTGAAAATTCTGTCTCTCTCTCTCTTTCTCTCTCATAAACACATATCTTAAAAATAACTTTTTATTCTAATTATGTTTGTACTTAATCATATACATACAATAAAAATTACTAAATTTATGAGAATTCAAGCAAGTAGATATTTTGATCAAACATTGTTTATCTGAATAATATTTAAATTATATTCAGGGCATGTAATAGGAGTTGACTTTAGATAAATTGATATAATTTTATCAGTCTTTTCTGCATACCTGTTATTTATTCAGGAAATATTTATTTGAGGTGGAGCCTCAAATGTAGCAAAAGAGGTATAAATATTGAGTGCTTAGAAAGATATAATATTCCGATTGTACTTACATTTATTATTATAATCCTCACGGAGACTTAAATGTTGAGGTCCCACAACTAATAAGTTATAGTTTCTAGAACTTGAACCCAAGTCACTTTTGCTTGCTTTCTGATTTGGTTTCAAGGAACAGAACATATAGGAAAAGTATATATAGAGATAAATATATAGATATACATACACACACACACATATATATATGAGAAAAAATATACATAATTTATGTAAACATACATATGCCTGTGAATTTATATTATATATATATATATATATATATATATATATATATATATAATTGAGTACCTATATATTAGTCCACAAAGTAAACTGAACAAGAACAGAACCAACTCTGAATCTAATCAACTGAATATGATTTGGTTCTTGTGAACTCAGGTACCAGTGTTTACGTATGAAGAGAGAGAGCAGTCATGAGAGCAAGAGACAGAGTCAGAGAAAGAGAAAGACAGGGGGGACAGAGACAGAGAGACTGAGACAGAGACACAGAGAGAGAGAAACACAGAAACACAGAGAGAGACAGAGACAGAGTGAGACATAGAGAGACAGAAACAAGAGAGAGAAAGAGAGAGAGAGAGTGAAATTATGAATAGCTAATTCAAACATTTATGAAAGCAGAAAGTCCCACAGGCATGATATGCAACCAGGAGGAAGGAAGCAGTGTGCTTCCAGTCTAAATCCGAATTCTGAGAACCAAAGTTATGATCTTTGGAGACATGAGAAGAGGGGTGACCCAGCTTGGGAAGGACATGCAAAATTGTCCTTCCTCTGCCTTTTTCTGCCATGCACGTCCTCTGTGTATTATATGATGCCAGTCCACATTAATAAGGCTGACTTTCTTTACTAGTCTACATACTTATTCATATACTAATTTCTTTCAACCCCCTCCTCCACAGACCAAAACCAACTGTACCAGCTCTCTGGGTGTTTGTAACGTCAAGTAGACACTAAAAATTAACCCTCATTTTCCCGTACACCACTTTTCTACTAAATGCATGGGTTTAAGCAAAGTGCTACCGAAAAAGAAGCTAGAGAAAGAAGTAAACAAGGAAATCTCTGACCACACGGTAAATAGCCAGGAAGAGACATATCCACAAATAGTCGCAGAATGCACACTCAGTGCCACATCTTTGCACAAAAGACCTTAAGAAGAGAACCAACTGGGAAAGATTTTATGAGGAGGGCACCGCACCACTTACACAGGGCTTAGGTATGAAATAGTGCAAGATGAACATGTTCACTGGGGAAGCTTGCTCAGAAGCACAAATCCTATGCAGCTTAAGTGTGCTGCAGAGACTCTTCAAAGACAGAGGGGAGAACTCTAAAGCAGGACAGTCAAAGACAGAATTTTCTCAGCTTAGCATCATGTTTTTTCCATACCCATGGGCTACCTGTAAGATCATTTAGTTACCAATACACCTCAGAAAACCTTTCAATCAACTCACCTGTTTTTGCTAAATAACCAATAGTATCTGTAAATTCATGTGTTTGTTGTACTGTGTATTTTCAAATACATGTATTATAGTATAACTATAAAAATTTTAAAAGTCAACTTAACCATCACCTAAAATAATCTCCATGCTGGTTGAGTGGAAAATCCAGACTTCAGAGATAGCCTGGCCTATCCTCTATCCCAGCCCTCCTCTAATTTTGACATTAGATACTGACTTTCTAAAACTACATTTTCTTATTTGGAATATTATAGAAGCTAACAGAAATAATGGTTGTATGACTTGCAATGAAACAATTTCTATATACCAACAAAAATAAGAAACAATGTGCCAGCTTTCTGCTCTTCCAGCCCCATCCATACTAGTGCTGCTGTCAGAGTCAGTCTTAGTGTAAGACAAGTCACTTTGGAATCTCAGACCTCCTGTCCTTTTTCTCACATCAATGACCCCATGATAGTCCATTGCAATAATAGAAACATAGTATATCAGCAAAACCTTGGAAAATTGCCCATAAATCCTTGGTGATTAATGATGAGTGCTGATACTCACCAGGATCCTGACACAGTGTGACTTATTATGGCATGGATTATAATAAAGTGAAGTGTGTCACACTGGATCACAATATGGATAAATCTAAATCTGATTAAGTGATTGTGACAGCTAATCCTCAATGAGGCCTCTGTCTCATGGATACTAATGGGTGACACAATATCCCATACCATTAGTTATCAAAACAAACTAGTCATACAGCTGGACTGGTCTATGCCAGGTGGGCTTACCAAGCGCATGGCATGCAGATTCAAAGGAGGAATAGTGGTTCTTCGACCATACCTTTCACTACCAAGATATTTCTTATTCAGAAGTTTGCTACTGTCCACTTGTACAGTCAAATGGAGATTTATCTTCATATGTGTTCAGCATTTGTAGCCATCAACTTGTAGATTCGAAAAGGCTACCTTTTTCAGATTCTATATATTCACCACATAGAGGTCAAAAAACCATCATTGCAAGAATCAACTTGCTTGCAAGTGGACCAAGTTTTCGGGAATTTGAATGAATTCACCCATTGCACTTTCACACTTTCTCTGAAATAAGAACATTGGACAGAAAATGAAACTCTCATACTAAATCAAATGCAGCTATCATTTGCTAAAACTTGAATAATAAAATAAATGTCTAAAAGTAATACATTCAACAGTTGATAATTACACCTCAAGTTGAATGGTATGTAAATGGACATTTAAATACAAATCAGTATGGTAGTGCGATAAAAACAAACATATTCACTCATAAGCCAATGTAGTTTCCTCTGGCACCTAGAAATTGGGTAGGCAATAATGGCAAAGTATATATGTTGGGTGTTCACTGTATCTGATGCCTTGTATTTGCATCAAATTTGAACTCTTATAATACTACCAGGAGCTATATTTATTCCTTTTCTCAAGAAGAAAAATTATATTTAAAAAAAACTTAAATATCCCCACTACTATTATGGACTACTGGACTATATTGAATTATCTTGCTGAATTCATGAACCTACAATATTTAAATGGCAATGGAATACCCATCTCTGACAAAACTAAACAAAAAAAGGGGTACAAATGAAGGACCATTTTGTATAAGACAGATATGCAGCACTTTCACTTAATTCAATGAATAGAAAGATTTGTACTAATAATGTTTGTACTGGATATCATGTCTGCATCTTGTACTATGAATAACCCCTACAAAGACAACAATACACAATGTATTAGTTATTGAAACTGTCCTACGAGTTGGTTTTGAAACTGCCTCATTGCTATTTGTTTCTCAATAAAATTAATAAAATAAATAAATAAAAAACTTAAATAATTTCCATGGTCACATAGATAAGGGAAAAGCAAGTATTCAAGTTCAAGTCTTACTCTAAATTTTGTATTCATCATATAATTGCCAAGAAAAAAAATTATAGCAAATAAAATGAATCAGGTTTGGGGCAAAAATAATATAGTAAATAAAGACTTCATTACCAAATACATTTCAAATGCTTAAAACACCTTACTAATGTATTATTTCTTCCAACATGCATTTTAAAGCTGATTCACTTAAAATGTCTCACTGAGTATGTTAACCACCATTAACCAAGGATAACTTTTCTTTTGTCCTTTTTCTTTTTAGTTTTTTATTTATTGATTGATTTATTGACAGGGTCTTACTATGCAGCCCACATTCACGGTGATCCTCCTGCTTCCTGCCTCCCTAGGGCTGGGATTACAGGCACGCGCCACCACGCCCGGACTCCATCGCGGGCTCAGCGCACCCGTAGGCGGGGCCGGCACGGCATGGGGATCTTTTGTCTTTTTGAGATAGAGTTTCATTATGCACCTCTGGCTGGAACACACAGTGAGCCTCTTGCTTCAGCCTCCTGAGTACTGGGATTACAGGCATGCTCCACCATGCCTGGCAACATATTATAGATATCTGTATTCAGCACCATTGATGGTTATGTGTTGCACAATGACATAATTTAGTCAAGAATATATGTCTTGATTTGGGTACTTCAAAGGAGAAGCTTAATTTCAGGTTTTATTTAAAGGGCAATTAGCCTTTGGTAATGTTCAGCTTCATGCAAAATAGCACTTATTTTTTAATGTATGGTCACAAAAAAAGCTTAAGAGTAGTATAATTTTGTGGAGAAGGTAAGTAGCACTTCCCCTTTGGAGAAGGCAAAAGCTATGCCATGTGGTGCCTATAGAAACAGTTATTGTTGCTAGCTCATTATGCTGGCTCATTATGCACGTCAGGAGGACAAATTCTAAAAAGGCATGTGGGAAACAGGTGAACTTTTTAAAGTTCATTATTTACTATGGGCTCTTAAGAAGAAACGTGTGGCTTATGAGGGGTTATTGGAGCCAGCTTCAGATTTTTGAACAAAGCTCTACCAACAGCTTTCTAATTGAATCTCAAAAGACTGTAATTGTGTTTCACTCCATAGTCAGTTCCATCCCATGCGGCTACAGTGGGTTGTAGGTAATCAGATTACTCATGGGTTACTGCCTGCAGCCTGCAGGAGAGTGCCAACAGTAAGAAGGCAGCGCGTTGTAGGGTTAATGAAGCTTAATGTGGTGCCAGTATCACACTGATCCATTGCCTACAGAATGGGAAAGGATTATATCCCATGTTAATACGCCATTTGACCCGTGCCAGAGAAGCAGTCTAAATCACTGAATAAGTATGTAAGTCACCACCAAGAAGCATTTGCCATGCCAGCTCTCATTGCTGTGAAAACACGCTGTTCCCTCACTTGTGAATTTTAGCTTTGCTGCTTTTTAAAGTACAGTTTCAACATTGGATCCTAACATCCCTGGAAAGGCCACCCAGGAATTTGAGTCTCTAAGTTGGAGCCAGTGCAAAGGAACTCACTTGCCAGAATGATCTAAACCCCTCTGGTGAATGTGTGTGAAAGTGATGTGCCATGATCGCCCCCCAGTTCGTGTGTGATTTCAGCTCCATAAATTTCCCTTTTGCACACATGTATAGGCCATCCTGAGCCTTCGGTTTATTAGCACTGATTAAGATTTGGCCAAATGGTCTCTCAAATTTTGTTTCTGCAGGTAGAGAGGAAGGCTGAAATAATGCGTAGAGAAGACAACGCAGTTAATCCTCTTTGTACTGCTCAACACTAGGAGTGCAAACACTCTGAGCATCCGCCTAAGTGATGGGGCCAGCTTTGCCTGTGTCTCCAGCGCACAACCGGAGATGAGCAGAAGGAGCTATCAGTGCTTAGAAATCCCCGAGACAGCATACCTGTGTCAAACCTCTGTGCTCTTCAATGCACTTCACACCTACTCCAAATATAAGAAAATTCTATTCCATACTCTCTTTCTCAAACCAGTTCTCACTAGTGAGAGAAACTGAAGCAGTAAATGTGATCTAAAATGTACAATAGGGGCTTGTGGGTTAGCTCAGTTGTTTAAAGTGCCTGCTCCGGCAAACTCAGGCAGGTGTAAGGGACCACAGTTCGATCCCCAGCTCCACAAGCCATGCCAGGTCCACACTTAAGGTATCCTGAGCCTGCCAAACAGGAAAAAATCCTCATAATGTACAATAGATCTTGTGAATTGGGAAGAAAACTGTTCAAAAGAAAAAAACACTTTGATGAGGAAAAGGAAAAGAAGAAAGGGAAAAGAAATGAAAACTACATGTATATATATATGTAGTTTTATTTTATATATATGTATATGTATATATATATATACACATATATATATATCACATATATACATATATATGATACTAATATACTTATATAGCTGGTTTCTCTTAATTCTCTGAAAACAAAGATTTGTGCTAATACTATAATACTTTTTGGACAAAACATCATTCTTATATCTTTTACTCTGTATCAATTAATGTGTGCCTGCCTGCATGTGTTTATATTTGAGCCCTTTTTTTTTGCAGAACCAGGTATTGAACTCAGGCCCTTGCCCTTGCCAGGGAAGCACTTATTCTACTGAGCTATCTCCCCAGACCTTTTTTACTTTTTAACAATGAGATACAACTGGAAGATAATGCAATTTGATTGTGTTTTACATAATATGCATCTATGGAACTAACTGGGCTCCTTTACAGATTCTTCTAGCTAGCAGTTCTCAAAAATGAAAGCCAGGCATGGTGGCGCATGCCTGTAATCCCAGCACTCGGGAGGCTGAGGCAGGACGATTGCTGATTTCGAGACCAGCCTGAGCTACAAAGTGAGCTTAAGGCCAGCCTGAACTGCATAGTGAGACCCTGTCTCAAAAAGACAGAAAAAAAAAATGAATGGAACACTATAATACTGTATGACTTTTATTACCACTCTCTATTTAATATTTGTGAAAGCAGTTCATCTTTCATTACATAGTGTCTTATTATGTATTTCAGGCTAGCCTTGAACTCTCTCTAGTGCCAGGTTGTCCTCAAACTGGGGGCAATCTTCCTGCATCAGTCAACTGAGTGCTGGGATGATATGAGTCCATCACTACGCCCAGCTCTTGTTGAATTATATTGTAATTTTATTGTAATCAGAGAGGAAATTTTGTGCTATTGAAGTATTCTTTTTTTCTGTGTTACATTTACTGAGACTTGTTTTATGACAGAAGATGATCTATTTTGAAAAACAAATATGCAATAGAAAATGTATGTATTCTGCTTGCTGGATGAGCATTCTATAAATGCCAAGTAGATCAATTTTGTTCATACTGCTGTTTATATTTTCAAAATATTTACCAATTTTCTATTTATGTGTGCTATTAGCTGGTGAAGAAAAGTTTGAAATTTTTCACTTTTTGAAGATTTGCCTCTCTATGTAGTGTCATGAAATTTTCCTCATATAATTTAAAATTCTGATGCTAGATCAATTAATAAGGTTTTTGTGTTTTCTTGATAAGTTGATTAATTAATCACTAGTAAATGACTCTTTCCCTGGAAGCATTCTTTCCCAAGAAACCTAATTTGCCTGATGTCATTATATCTGCTATATTTTTTTTTCTTCAGTATATCAATTCTATTAGTATGTCAATCATACGATGTCAATTTTTAGATTGGAGAACAATGTTCTTCAGAAAGGATCAGATAATAATCAATTCTGGCTGTATCTGTTCCTCTAGCTACCTTAGATATGTAAGTCCTCTGCTTTAATTTGGATTTGCCAATGATTCTTTTGTGGAACAGATATTTTATTTATATATATATATATATATATATATATATATATATATATATATATATATATATATATATATTAAAAAACACACACACACACAAAGGGAAGGGCCAGGAGATAGCTCAGCAGAATAAGTGCCTCCCTGGCTCAAGGTCATGAGTTCAATCCCTGGTACTGCAAAAAATAAATAAATAAATACAAAGGGAGAGGAATAGCAACTTATATAGGAGAAAGTTAGCTCTAAGTGGATGCAGGCTCTGAGTTCTTTCAAATCTCCTTCAGCTTGCACTAATCTATACTTTCCTTCTTCTGGGATTCTTTCCTTCAGTGATGGAACATCAGCAAGGTGGCTGAACGTTCCCTTCCCATTAGATATTCCCACATTCTTTCCACAATAAACGTGAGACAGCTTTTTTTTTTTTCTCTTCAGCCCTTTGCTTCTCCAAAATTCCTCTCCTTTTCTCCACATAAGCATAGAAGGCAATTTAAAAAATCCATTTATAAGTAGATTGTCCATCTTGGGAAAACATACCAATTGCCTTTTCTTGCTGGCCAATAAATATTTGCCAGCAAATCTCTTTCAGCTGTGTGGAGGACCACAGGGATGGCTTTCGCTGAAAGAAGTTATTTGTCTCTATTTTGACTCACCGTATCCTACTTCTGTGGACTGGTATATACAGAGCTGGCTAGGAAAAATAGTCTACCCCCTCAAATGGCTTTAAGCAATGCAATTAGACCTAGCTGAGGTGCTGATGTGTAGTTTTTAAAGTAATGTGACAGGTCAGTCATGCCCTGTCTATCACTCTCTACTATTAAGCATGAGCTAGACCAAGTGACTCTCCGATATCTGTGGTGATAGAGCCTTGTGAGAGAGGTTGAGGCAGCGATTCAAAACCCAAGCTACTACCTCCAACTTTGGAGGCTACCTGCTACTATACAGCAGTACTCTTTCTGCATGCCTCCAACTGCATGTTGCAGAGCTGCTATCCCTCCTCCTACCTAACCCAGCTCACAGCACTCAAGAGCTTCCTGCCATTCATATAGTCTGTTACTCATCCCTGAGCCCTCCCCTCTTCAACCCTCCCCTCTTCAGTTAATAAAACCAAGTTTTGGCACTGGGTTGTGGCTTTTGTTCCAGTTAGCCATTGTTCCAGCTGAATTTAGGACTCCTTTGGCTCCCCACAACTATAGATTATGCCTTTCTCTCTTTATTCTTGCTGTGGGTTGCACTGAAAGTGAGATTTACTTACTAGAATTTCAGTAACTTTTTTTTGAGATAAACTTCTGGGCCATGACAAGATGGGATGGCTCACAGTACCATTGTTCTCATTTAGATAATCACGTGGTTTAAAGAGAAACCCTATTCCTTCCCCAGTGAGAAGAAAGGAAAATGGTCCAACTAACCTCATGATCTATATTTTAGATACCTACCTAAACCTTCCCATTGATTAACATATAAAAATAGAGTTCTCAGAACAAAAACACCCACTTTTTACTACATAGCCCCTCAGGAGTATGAACCCAAACATTTTGTTTTGGCTCCATTTTGAATTAAGAATAAAGTCCATTTTCTCCATATCTTACTCAGCAATTTTAAAGTAAATGCAAAAACCTAAGTAACTCACTTAGAAAAACACAACAAATCAAAAACTGTTTCCTCTGTCATGGGGAATCACTGCAAGACACCTAGACCAAACTCCAATCAAGGAATTAGGAATACATGCTTTCTGAATTTCATTTTTTTTAAAAAAATACTATATTATAGAAACTGTTCTAGATCTTAGTTATACCCTCTGAATTGTCTGTGCATTTGCTTAAATATAAACCATGATTTAAGCTGAATATTTCTCTTCACTTGTTTCTTTTCCTATAGAAGTTAGGAGGTGCCCAAGCCTCTTAATTTTATAGCACTGTTTACCCTGGATCAAGATGAAGCTTTTCTGTCAGTACCAGTACCTTCAACATATTATGGGTCAACTATGAATCTTGTTGAAGTTTCTTACATTAAACAGAAGCCATTCACACAATGGCTTACATTCAGGAATGGAATGCTAGATGGTATAGTTGTCTTATTGTTTAATTTTTTAAGAAACCTTCATAGCTATAATACTCTACATTGCCTTTAACAACGTGAAAGCATTTCTTTTTATCCACTTCCTCACCAGTGTTTGTTTTTAGTTTTATTCGTATTTTGAATTAACTTTTACACTTGGAGCTCCTACTAATTTTGTCTTTTTTTTTTTTTTTTTTTGAGACAGGGTCTCACTGTGCAGTTCAGGCTGGCCTTAAGCTCACTTTGTAGCTCAGGCTGGTCTCGAACTCACAACAATCCTCTTGCCTCAGCCTCCCTAGTGCTGGGATTACAGGCATGTGCCACCACGCCCGGCTCCTACTAATTTTGTAGGACAATACACTGAAACCTATTAGAAGCCTAATTTTGGTGGAAATAAACTGTAATTCATGCTTTATTGGTCTTTAGATTGGCTTTTTTTACCCAAAAAAGTATCGTAAGATATTGTCTGAAATCTTAGAAAGGAATTCAAAGATGTTTTTGAATCATATTTTTCTGACAGTACCCTGTATTGATCTTTGCCTGAAAGCAATTTCCTAATTTGAATACTAGTTTACCATCTGGAGAGGTCAAGAATGAGAAACTGCTTTATTTCTGAACCAAAATCTTGGCTTCTTTATATTTAACAGTTCATGTTTAGCCTTATGTCTTTAGTTCTCATTTCATTATAGGTCAATAGAAGAAGCATAGTGGAAGCTTCAGCAATATGCTTAGAAATCTGTAGGCAGGCTATCGGTTCATTAGGTACATGCATTTTCCATCTACAATAGATGAGAGCTTTGCTAAGCTTCTCATTACTGCATAACAAAGATCATTCTCTTGTTAAAGGAGGCATCAAAGAGGAAATATGTCAGTGAGAGCCAGGTGAGACACTGCCTCAGAATTCATGAAGCAACATTTCCAATGCTTCCTATTTCCATTCAGTGGGACAAAGGTAGACTTCCTCCAGCTTCTAATGTATGCTTATTCTCTTTTATTTATTTAAGTTCTCTGTAACATACTCTTCATGCCATTTTCAATTTTCCTAACAAATGTTAGCTTCTAACAATTATTGCCCATATCTTATTTTCAGAGTCAGTACTCCATGGTGGAGGATGGGCTATGACATTTCCTTATGTGCCACTCATGTATTTTCTGTTTACGCATTGTGACTTAATAATCCATTTACAATTTAATGTCATAAGAAAAGAAAACTCATCCTCTGTATTATTGCTTTGGACTCTGAGTATTGCTTGAAGCTAAGGCAGTCAGCTCCACTGGGCAACTTTTTAAAAAATTACTTTTATTTTTAATGAATACATAAATATACAATACTATAAATAAGAATGGAGTACCATGTAATTTTTAATATATTTACATATTGTATAATTTAAATATATCCATCTCCATAAGTATTATTGCTCATTTGTAATGAACAATATAGTATTATTAACTTTAGATTTTTAAATATGCACTTATAATCTACAGTTACTGTCATGTGCAATAATATAATAGAACTGCTTGCTCCTACCTGAACAAAACTTACTACCTACTCGCTCATCTTTTCCATTTTCCTTCTCCATATTTTCTTCTCAGCCTGAAGTCACCAATATTTTACAGTTAACTTCTTCCAAAATAGTTTCTGATGCGGATATGACTATGATCATGTAGCATTTGTCTTTTTGTATAAGAATTGAATTTCTTGTCTCCTGGCCTTTTTCGTTTATAATTTTCTCCATTTCTATCCATGCTTTTGCAAATAACATTTTATTTCTTTTTATGGCTCAGTACTATTCTTTTTAAAAAATTATTTTAATTGAGAAACAAATATCAATGAGACAATTGCCAAGCAGCTTAGTAGGACGGTCACAGTAATTAATACACTGCATATTGTTGTCTTCATAGTAGTTATTCATAGTGACAGAAGCAGACATGACAACAGTATTAGTACAAATTTTTCTACTCATTGAGTTAGGAGAAAGTAGCTGTATACTATCCTATTTTTTTTCAATTCAAATTAGGACAGTTTCAATAATTAATACATTGCATATTGTTTTCTTAGTGGTTAATTATTGTACAAGATGCAGACATGATATTCTGTTTACAATCACTATTAGAACAGATCACTCTATTCATTGAATTAAGAGATTGTAGCTGTATATCTATCTTGACCATTTTGAACATACATATGCAAAACGTTCATTCATTTGTATCCCTTTTTATTATTTAGCTTTTTCAATTAAATATTATAGGTGTGTGAATTCAGCAAAATATTCCCAAATAGTCCAGCAGTCCATAATAGTATTGGGTTTTCCGTATGTCTGGCAATGTCAGAATTTGTTGACTTGAATCCTTTACAGCTCAACATAATAATATGGTTTTACTTCTTATACTTTTGTTCAATACTTTTCTGCTGGACGATTAAGACCAAGAAAAAGCAAGACCTATGTGACAAGAAATATAGCTTTAGTATCTGATTAAGGTCAGTCAAATCCCCTCAGGATTTACCCTGACACTGTACCGCAGTTTGTAGATCCTTTGTTTCTGTCAGCCATGTGGATGAGTCATGGTCATTCCTTGACCAATTTGCTTTCTGTGAAAGCCTGAGAGAATGTTTTCTCTCCAAGTGACGCACTACATCCACAATCACTTTCCTCTTTGACCCCATAATCTCCTTGATCAGAAAATTTAGGACACCACTGAGTTGCATGATGTTACAGTACAGGTTCTCCACTGTCCTGAGTCTTAATTGATCTTGAAAGGCTAGGGCCAAAATGTTGTCTGTCCTTGTGGTCCTCCTTTTTCTCTAATTTTAGGTCTGAAAACTTAAGTTAACCCTGCAGAAGAGAAGCTTATTGCTATTAATGTACATCCTAGGCTGTTGAGTTTAACCTGAATATCAAACATTTTAGGTTTAACATGGAACAGATATTTTTCATCAAGTATTGATATGTTAAACTTTAAATCTCTACAAATATAACAAAAATATTTTAAAAATTAAAATATATTTTAAAAATAGGAATAAATAATTGTATATGTTTATACATAAGTTTAGAACTCTAACCATATGCAGCCTCGTAGCAGGACAATACGGCATCACCCCTTTTCCTCTCTCCTGCCTTCATTCACCACACCCCTCCTTTTTAAACAAATATCTACCCAAGAGACTGCTAGACAAGAACTAGCATGTCATGAAAAGCAGCACCCATTCAGAAGAGCAGAATGACAGGCACTCCTAGCCTGAACCTACTACTAGAAATTGTCATCTTCAGTGCAGTTGCCTAGTTCACAGGTATCAGCATATATAGTTATTCAGGGTGAGAATCCTTCCAATTAACTGCTAGATTCAAAAGTCTTCTCAAGATTCTGAGGATCATTGCCTTGCCCATCTTGTACATATAACTGTATGGCTTTGCTTTTGTCATGTTTCCTAGCTCTCTCTTCATTGTCCAGTCTTCAAGTTCTTGCTTTCCTTTTAACTGTGTTATACATTTCTATTTGTAATTCTTCTTTTCAGTTATTATACTAGGGAGACTATACAATATTTACACATGTGTGCCTGGTTTATTTCACTTATGAGTATATGCTCAAGTGGCATCCACTTAAATATGAAGGCTTTGAGTTTATCATTCTTTGTAGCTGAGTAATACTCCATTGTATAGAAATACCACATGTTTTTCATCCATTTGTCAGGTCATGGGTATCTTGGTTGTTCCCAAGATTTGGTTATCACAAATTATGCTACTATAAACATAGGTGCATATACATCACTATGATATGATGTTTTCAGTTCCTCTGGAAAAATTCCCAGTAGGGGAATAACTGCCTTGAATGGGATTTTCAGTCCTATTTTCTTAAGGAGTCTGCACACTGATTTCCATAATGGTTGCACTAGTCTACATTCCCACCAGCAGTGGAGAAGTATTCCCTTTTCCCCACAGCCCCTCCAACATTTGTTGTTGGTTGATTTGTTTATGATAGCCATTCTTTCCAGAGTAAGATGGTATATCAGTGTTGTTTTACTTTGCATTTCATCAATGGCAACAATGTGGAGCATTTTTTCGTATATTTATTCGCTTCTTTATTTCCATCCTCTGAGAAGTGTGTATTCGTCTCTGATGCCCATTTCTGGATTGGGTCTTTAAATGTAAGGGCCCTGATATATTTTAGTTTTTTATAAATTCTAGAGAGCAGACCTTCATCTAAGTGCTTATTAGTTACTATATTTTCAAAATTTGTGGGTTGTCTTTTCATTTTGTTGATAATTTCTTTTCACCTGCAAAAACTTCTCAATAAAGGTTGGTCCAAGTTGTTAATTCTCTCAAGTGTTTCCCACATGAATATATCTTTGTTCATGAACTCTTTGCCTACCCCTATGTCTTCAAGAATTCCTCCTACTTTCTATTCCAGGAGATTTAGTTTTTCTGTTTTAATGTTTAGATCTTTAATCCATTTTGACTTTAGTTTAGTACATGGTGATAGATCTGGATCAATTTTAGATTTTAGCATGTAGAGAGCCAATTTTTCCAGGACCATTTGTTAAAGAGGCTACCTTTCTTCCAGTGAGTATGTTTGGCCCCTTTGTCAAAGATAAGGTGGCTGAGTGTGTTTGTAGAGGCTTCAGTGTCTTCTAATCTATTATAATGAGAATTTTTTTTGTTGAACTGGGTATTGAACTCAGGCCCTTGTGCTTGCCAGGCAAGCACGTATTCTACTGAGCCATGTCCCCAGACCCTGCTCAGTACTATTCTGTTGTGTATATGCTCTACGTTTTCTTTGTCCATTCACTAGCTAGACAGTTAGCTTATTTCTATTTCCTGCCTATTGTGAATAATAGTAACACAAATATGCAGATACAGATATCTCTTTGCTGTACTGTTTTCATTCCCTTTGGACATATATTCAGGAAAGGGATTGATAGATTATATAGTTGTCCTATTGTTTAATTTTTTGAGAAACCTTCATAGCTGTAGTAATCTACATTCCCTTTTTATCCACATCCCCACCAGTGCTTGTTATTTTTTGTTTTATTCCTATTGACTATTTTTCTGAGAGTGATTTGCATTTCCCCAACTGTGAAGTTGAGCACTTTTGTCTTTGGCCTGTTAGCCACTTATGTGTCTTTTTTTGAGAAATGTTTATTGAGTTCTGATGCCTAAATTTTATGTAGGTTATTTGGCTTTTTACTCTTGAGTTTGTAGAGTTCCTTATGTCTTTTCATATAAACTTTTTCCCAGATGTTGTTATGGTTTAGATCTAAAATGGTCACCTAAGTCTTACATGTTCAGAAGTGGAGTCTTGGAAAGTAATTGGGTCTTGGCATGAAATACTCATCAGTGGCTAACCCATTCATAAGCTTGCATCTGAGTATGCTCTCAGGAGCTGGAGCGTGGCTGGAGAGGGCCTGTGGCAAGCATGGTCAGGATGAGTGTGTTCTTCACTGGGCTGCTCTCTCTCTGCTTCCTGGCTGCCATTGGCTGAGAGGCTGTTCTCTGCTATGCTTCTCAACTGTGTCATTTCTATCTTGGACCTACCCGGCCTCGGTCTGCATCCCTCCAAAAACTGTGCACCAAATTAAATCTTTTCTTCTTTATTTATCTATTTAATTATTTTTTTATGTTTGGCACCAAGGGTTGAACTCAGGAACTTGCACTTACCAGGCAGACAGCTATCTACCCAGCCCAAATATTTTCTTTTATAATTTGTATGTGTCAGGTATTTTGTTCCAGTGTTGGAAAAGCTTACTGATATACATTTTATTTTGCAAGTATGTTCCTCTGCGCCGTGTATTCCCTTTCACTCTAATAACTGTTTGTTTTTCTGTGCACAAGCTTTTAAATTTGATATAATAATATTTGTCTATATTTACTTCTGTTTCTTAATGTTTTTGGATTCTTGTCCCACAAAAATTCTTTCTTATTCCAATGTTCTGAAGTATTTCCCCAATATTTTCTAGTAATTTCATTGTTTTAAATGTTACATTTAGGTCTTATTTTTAATTTTGAGTTGACATTTTATAGCTGATGAAGTTTAAGGGCTTCATTTCATTTTTCTACCTGTAGATGCTCAATTTCCCCAGCATCATTTATGAAAATATTGTGCTTTCTCCATTCTGTATTTTCAGCAATTTCATCAAAATTCATTTGGCTGTAAATATGTACATTGACCTTAGGATCTCTGTCCTGTTTCACTGATCTGTATAAGCTCTTATGTTGATACCATACTGTTTTGAAAACTAGGCTTTGTAGTATAATTTGAAGTCAGGTAGTATGATGCCTCTTGCTTTGTTCTCTTTACTTGAGATTACTCTGGAAAATGATAAGAATTTCCATTTTCATTATATTTATTCAACAGTGTTGGAAATTCTAATTAAGCAGGAAGAAAAAATAGTATCCAAATTGGAAAGGAAGAAATTAAATTATAACTGCTTTAAAATGACGTGCTCTAACATAAAAATGTCAGAGTACAACAAAACCTATTAAAATTGTCAATAAATTCAGTAGTTTCACAATGTGAACTTAACATATAAACATCAGTGTTTTTACTGTATATCAACAATGAATTATCTGAAGTAAAACAACATTGTAATATCATTTACAATAACTTCCTAGGAATAATACAGTAGGTATAAAATGCTTGGTTATAAGTTTAACCAAAGAGAGAGATATCCACAATAAAAATAATAGAACTCTAAAAAAAAGAAGGCACACATAGAAAGAAAATGGAATTCATGGATTAGAAGATGCTTGTACTATGCAAAACAATGTACATATCCAATACAATTGCTTACCAAAATAGTATGATGTTCTTCATAGATCTAGAAAAAAATTCCTAAAATCTATGTGAGGACACACACACACACACACACACACACACACACACACACACACACACACACCCAAAGCAATAATCTTGGAGACTCATATATAAAGTAGCAGTAAGATACTGCCTGGGACAGCAGCTATCTCAAAAGTTTCCTCTTGTGTCTTACAGTGCATCTATGGCTGTCTAGGATCTCAGATGTCTGATTTCAGTATGCCTTTGTGATACCTGTCAACATGGTCAATGATTTCTTCTTTGAAATGTGGTGTCGGAGTTCTGAGAGTAAGAATCTCAAGAGAGAGGGAGTCAAAAGAAATACTGCTTTTTAAGACTTCTCAAAAGTCTTTAAGTTCGGTTGAACACTGCTTTCTATTTTCATTTAAAAGAAGTTAGAATTTGCCTCGGATGTGTATGTTGTCAAAGAATTTTCAGACTGCTTTAAAATTCTCTGTAATCTTCTTCTTATTAATGGATGTATGAATATATCGTATTTCCAGGAATGTTACATTTCAAAATTTTAATGAATTGAAAAATGAGGAAATAAAGAATATTGTAATGTTTTTACAGTATCTTAGAAAGAGAGTCCTTATTCAGCGTTAGTAAAATACCAAGAGAGTACATTTATATTCACAGGACTATAACAGAACACTAATTAAGGGATAGAATGCCATTGACCTAAAAAGTAAAATATAAGAAAGTGTCATTTTATATCACTATGTATGCAAAAGATCCAAACAGGGTGATGCTATTGTATGAAATTTCAGAAACCAAAAATGGGTTAATACTTGTTTCAGTGTCTTTTTATGCCCAGTCTCATGATATTTTTAGACATTTACAAAAGGAAATGGAAATAGATATATATTATACTTGCATGACTTCAGAGGGGCATCCAAGATGTGGGATTGTAAGAGATAATTTTGGTCTCCAGAAAACTGTTTTTGTGGGTGGTGGGTTCTCCATCACTCAGAGTGTTTAAGTACTCTTTAAGAAAACTATCTGGAGAAGTTCATTCATTAGGGAGACTTTTCTGGCATCTCAGAAGTTCAATTATAATATTGACATACACAAATGAAAGATAAAGGGAGGAATTCGTAAAATGTAATGAAAAGGGAATGAACCTTTTCAAAATGAAGTAACTATTGAGATTAGAAGGACAGGAGTAGGATAAAGAGATATATTTATGTATATAATAAGCAGGATGGTTTGGATAATTGTACTGTGAAGTTCTGCTGGTCTATGGAAAAGAGTAGCTAATGTTTAATTTCTTTTTTGTTTTGTTTTTTTGTCCTCTTTTTTCATTTCTCTCTGTTCTTAGTATCTTATAACTTTTTTCTTTCTCTATTTCTTTTTCCAATTTTGCATGCATATATCTGCTAATCTGAACAACTAATTTGAGGATGACACTATGCAGTACAACAATTACTGTCAAATTCATATTGTTTGGCTTAGTGAAATCTGTATTACTTCTAATTTTTTTCTTCTCAATTGCTGCTTTGTATTCTCTTCTTAAAAAAGAGTTTATGACCAGAAGTTTAACATCTATTCTACACAAGCTGTCTTGAAAAATATATCTAGTTAGCATTCAAAGGATCCTGAAAAATTCTATCTACTCTGAATCCCTTATATAGTCCATTTTAAGTGAGTTTAAAACTGACATAAAGAGAAATTTCACCCAAACATTTTAAACCAGTGTCAGAAAAATCTCCAAGATTAACTTGACTAACTAATAAAGGGTGTCAATAACATGTGTTTTAGCAATCCTGGTTAACTTGATTACCAATCCCCTAATATGTATCTCTGTCACAGATGTGACTAGGAATAAGGATGCCAGTATTCCATATAAATAGGGTTTTCTTGGTCCTATCATATTGATTGATATTAATTTTTGAAAAAATTATAATGATAGCTATGAAATATTCTAAAATCAGCCTCATTCTCATAGAAGACATCTATTTCTTTAAATAGTTTCTCATTTTTCAATACAATTTTACAACTGCCTAATAAATACAGAAATGAATAAGACACTGTCCTTTTTGCATGGAAACCAGAGTCTAACATAAAAAGCAAAATATTTATGTTAACAATGAACTGTAATACAAAGCATGAAAGCAGTAAATACCACCTGCCATTTTTTGGTAACTATAATATATGTTGCAGAGGACATTATAACAAATACCATTGTTGATTTTATAATAAAGAATGGTTACACACCTGCTTTAAAGGCCTAATGTATGTTTTGGTAATGGAAATCAGGTACCAGAGACTGGAAAATGCTTTCTGTGCCGTAGATGCAAGAACTTCTGAGGGATGTAGTTTAGATGCTGACAAATTGAATTTTTTAACACAGTTTGTTGGCTTAGGGGAAAATAGCAATGAGTATTGGAAAATGATAATGATTATTCGAAATTGGGATGAAATGATCCAGAAAATCTAGTATGCTACAGTTCCCATGACCAACAAAAACATACATAAAATGACAAAATACTTCAGAGGAGATATTTATATTCAAAGCAGAAACATTACTGAATATCTGAAAGGTGCTAGAAGCTATGATATACCCACTGTATAAATTATCATTCACAATAGCCATGTGGGATAGGTATTATCAAAACTAGAACCAAGACTTTAGTGAGGGAGTCAAATAATTTCTGAAGACTATTTAATGTATAGTAGAAGTGTACAAACCCATGCCAAAAAAGAAGGAATGTTTCCCTGGATTTGGAAATAGGACTGTGCCTTTAATAATTTGGATTAATAAAGCTAAAAATATATCAATTTCAAAACCTGTTAGTACCAGTTGAGGATGGAAATGGAAGAGTCTCAAAGCATACTGGCAGACTTCACTGAGCCACCTTTGCTAAGGAGCATAACCAAAAGCCTTGGTCACAGCGCAGTCTTGCTGCCCTGGATACGGCCATAAGCACGTAGGATTGTGGCACTGTGCTTGTAAGTATGCCTGCCTGAATGAGCGTCATCTTAATCTTAAATAAATGTATCAGGTTATACCATTAAGGTTTCTTGTCGTCTGACTGCCTTATTTTGATCTCAGACTCTTTAAGCAGTTTTATCATGGGGAAAAAAACTGCTCAAAGGGCAGGAATAAGTGGGATGAGGAAAAGGGGGCAAGAAAACAAAAAAAGGGAAAATATGTATGCATAATCACAGGAAAGCTGAGATAATTGCACTGCTGATTTCCACCGGTCTATTGAAAGCAACAATTAATGCTTAAATGTTTTTTTTTCTTTTTTAACTTCTTTTGACCAATTTTGCATGCTTCTATTTGGTAATCTCAACGATTAATTTGAAGAAATTATGCAACAACCATTGCTGAATTCCTATCATTTTATTTAGTGAAATTCTGTATTATTTTTAATGTTTCTATACTACTTTTTATTCTCTTTGAAAAAGAAAAGAATTCTATAAGGATTGAAATTCAAGGAGAACATTCAAAAGCAGTATTTCTGTTTCGATTGTAATTTTTCTCACTATACTATAGCTCACCAAAACTCTTCATGCACAGAATACATGAGTTTTAGTTATTGTAAGTACTGCCCTGAGAGATGGGTCTATGCTCCATGTGACAACAATGACAGACTTCTTATTATCATACACCACGCACTATGCAGTGGTGTCTTTTTGCCGGTGTGGCCCTGCATGAACATGTAACCCCACACCTAGGATAAGATTAGATATAAGTGTACATTGTACAGTTCACATGTCTATGATAAAGTCATAATTATTTCCATTTTACAAATGAAGAATAGAAACTTGGAGAATTAAATTTCTTTTGAAAAAGATATGAACATTTTCTTCAATAATCCAAGACTTCCAATTACCTAAGGTGTTTCACAATGATTTGGGAAAAGGAATCCTTTTTCTAGAACAGTCTACATTTTATTAACAATTAATAGTCCATCATAATCCTTATCAATGGAGAAAACTGAAATATAAAAATTTTCCTGAAGTTTTCATCAAAAGAAAATATTTTACCTTAAAAAATATTAAAATAAATCATGAAGGGCTAACTGTGGAAAGTATATTATATAGACATTAGTATATTTTTAAAGATTTTTTCACTTGAATAAAGTTAACTCTTAGTAGTAAATATTAATAATTCAACTGTTAAAAATTGCAATGCTACAATCGTCTCCTTTTGCCGCTGTTCACTCACATTTAGCTGAATGGAATGGGCGCTTCAAAGGAAGGCACAAATTTAAAGAGCAAGAGAAGTATGAAAGTTTCATTCATCTTACTTTGTTCAAGACTAATATTATTTACATTTTTGTATTTGTTTTATCTTTCCTATTTGTATAATGACCGTCCCCAAGCAGAAGACTTTTTACATTATTTCTTATGAAGGCAGTCACAAGCGAGAAGAGCCAAAAACTTTCATGGACCCATGGCTAACAGCATAAGAGATAACCTTATTTTTTTCCAAACTTTACAATTCTACTGTCCAATGAAGAATTCCCTGTTTCATGATGAATGAAAATAATACCAATGAAGAAATAGCCTCTATCTCTGAAGTAGAAATTTTGCAGTCTTGGACTTTCCTCGTGGTTAGGCAAATTATCAACTGCATTTATAAACTTGTGCTTAAATTCCAGTCTTACTGTCTGATAACCTAATTCATGATCTGATGTTGGGTTCAGTCATACTCCATGAAAGTGAGGGGAGGGAGTAGCTTTTAATGTCTGTCTATTTCTTGCATTTTTTGAAATGAATTCAGATGTGGATCTGTTTACTTGTTTCTTCATGAAATATTGACTTGGAATAGATTATAATTTTAAGACAGAATAATAGTAACTAAAGAAATAAACATTTGTATTTAAGAAATATCCAAACAAGCCAGTCAAAATAGTGAATGAATGGTTGTACGTATCAGCTGGAGGTATAAATGAATAAAACCCACTAGATTATCCAGAGATATTTCTAAGACTTTTTTTTAACTGTTTCTTTTTTCTTTTAAAAGCAGCAAGATACAAAGCAAAAATGTAAGTATGTAAAATTTGAAGCCAAACAACATGGACAAAGTAAGCAAAGGGAAGCAAAGACATTTTATTTCTATTTTTTATGCAGTAAAGACAGAGAAGAATCAGGTTCAAATGAGTGAAAGTGACACGCTGGAGACCAGATGTGATATTGTGGCTCAGTACTGAAGAGTAGTATTAAAGCACCAGCTTGGGAGCCAGGCACACTGAGTTCAATTCTCGCTGTACTACTTTTGCTCTGTGATTGTGGAGGAAGTGATGTAACCTTCTTGGAGCTCAGTTTCCATAATATGAAGAGTTTAACATCAGTGAAGAGGTAATATTAGAAAGTAAATAAAAAAATGTATGCAAAGTACCTGGCAGGTTGCAGATAGGCAAAATGTATTACATTAATTCTTCTGCTTGTGGAGGCTCATTAAAGATCCAGAAGGCAAAATGCCATGTTGTTTTAGCTTTTCATTGCTGTAAAAAATGCCATGAAAAAGTAACTTAAAGGAGGAAAGCTGACAGCTTGTGGCTCACTGCCTCAGAGGTTTCTGTCTCTGGTCCTTTGGCTCCCTTACTCCTGGGCTGGTGATGATGCAGTGAGGGGCACACAGGGAATCAAAGCTGCCCACCCTGTGGCAGCCACGAAGCAGAGCTGTTATAGGTTTAATGCCTTTAGCTCTCATTCAGCCAGAGAATTACTTAATCACTGTTGAAAGTAAAATTCCTCAGTATACTTAGGAAAAAAACAACTTTTTTCAATTACAACGAAGTCAAAACACTCAACAATTCAACCTCTTACAAACATTATTGGTTAAGGTTAAGCCACCCTTTGCTTTGGAGCTTTTGTTCATTTTCCCTTGTTCTTGTTTCAGTGAAAATAAAAACAATATTGATCTTGCTTATTAAAATCCTACAAGGTCTACTCAGAAATGTACAAATTCTGCAAGGAATTGACAGTCCAGAAAAGCCCAGTGTTTTTTTCACTTCAGTTCCAGAAAAGTAACTCTCAGAACATTCTTACCTCTTGAGGAATTTAAGTCCTATGCTAGGGACGCCAGCTTTGCCATACCTTAGGAGCATGTGTCGCCTATACTGAGTGTTTTAAATGTGAGCAGTAGTCACACCAACTGCTGTCATCCAAATAAAACTTCAGCCATCCGCATCACTGACACCAGCTGCTTCTGATAAGGAGAAAAGTAGAATTATATTCTTGTACAAGCTTTTGCATGAATTCATGAATCAGTTGTGTCAATATGTCTTTACTCTATCCGGTTTACCATGACCATAATTATTAGAAGCTGTTTTCCAATTTTTTTTTACGGATTCTGTCCTATTCTTTGGTTTCATCTCAAGAAACATTTAGGAACAGCCCAAGGAATGGTGAATGTGTTTCATAAAAGCATTCAATCAAAATATATTTAAGCATCACTACTGGTATGATAGGTCCTGAAAGAATAGGGCATGCAGACAGACTTTCTGTATGGCTAGGTCATTGCTAACACTACCTGACTCTTCTTTGAATTAATAAGCAAATATATGTTGTTCCTGCAGCAAAAACCCATGCAACACCAGAAAGCTATTTTAATCAACTGTATATCTGAAACTGAAAATTCATAATCTAGACAAAACTGATCATGATCATGACACAGATTTTTTTTTTTTTTTTTTTTTTTTTTTTGGTGTTTTAGCAAAGGGTCTCACAGGGTGTTCAGAGTCTTACTACTAGACTGGACTAATAGTAATCCACCTGTTCACAGCCTCCCAAGAGCTGGATTTCAGCACGGGACACTACATCCAGTCTCAATTGCCATCTCAGTGCACATTAGGGGTGGGGCTGGCACAGCAAGCCTGCGGATTGAACTCCTGGCCCCCGAGCCTGCTTGAAAATGCTTTAATCCACTGAGCTATTTGGCTGGCCCTAGAAAAATATTTCTGCATAAAATTAATTTCCAGTTTCAACTTGGTGTGCATGGCCCTGAGGTTTCCTACCATCTTCTTTTCTATTTTCCAACAGGGAATTAAAAAACACACCATAGAACGGGAATTTGGGGGCTGTTAGCAGCCCAGAACATGACACCAAGTCTCAAGAGGAGGAAAGTCTGGACATTCTTGGATTTTAACATTGTCGTCCTCTGAGGACCATTCTCAATTTTACCAGGTATTTTAAGCCAAATTGTGTGCCCACACACACACAAATTCATACATCAAAGTCCTAATTGCTAACCCGTCTCTCAGAATTTGGTGGTGTCTGGAAATCAACTTTCTAGGAGTTTTAAAGCCCAGCAAGTTCCTGCCAGTTGTGTCAAGTGGATTCCGTCCCACTCCTAGGACCAATGTCATCTGCTCCTTTCCTTAATGACTGCCAGTACATCAAGTACAGCCTTTTGGGGGCTGATCTAAGTTTCAAACAGTAGGAATAACAGAGAAAAACTCATATAAATTTTAAAATTATTTAGTTTTCCTTTTAATTCAGTAATTCATTATCATACTAGAATTTTTTTTTTTTTGATTCTGACAAATTCTGTCATGGTATTTTGCAATCAGTAAAATATAAAATATTAAAAGAATGCTACTACTATGTACCCATTAGTACATTTAAATAATTTTGAACATAGAGAATGTTGGCAATATTTTTGTTCAATTAGTTTGACATACTTTATATACTTGGGGTACAAATATATAGTAACAACTCTTTGGGATTCTGTTTTCTTTTTACCATTAAATGTTATTTTCCCACAAGCTTCTATAATAGTCTCTCATCTATGGTTTTAGTTTCCAGTGATTTTACCCAGAACTATCCATGGTCTGCGAATATTAAATGGAAAATTCCAGAATGACACTATACATTGGAAAATAGCTTTTAATCAGGGTATGTTGCAATAGCTTTATTTCAACTTGGTAATAACTATTAATTTCATAATAAGCTTAATTTATCAATCAAACTTTGTCATAGGTATGTGCATGTAGAAAAAAAAACCAGTATAATAAGGGGAAATATAACCATTACCTAAAGTTTTGTAGTTTCAAGTCTATAGTCTCTGTGGGTCATCTTTATCCATATTCCCTACAGATAAACACATGCCCCCAGGCTACAAACCACCTTGGATTTTATTAAGTGGTGCTGGGACTTGCTTGACAAAGAGATATTAAGTCCTTCTTTAAACACTAGAGAGAATTATAAAAGGGGATTAGAGAATTGCAAAATCTCACTGCCATCTTCTTACTGGATGATTACTCTAAAACAATATTACTCTTTGATAAAGAAAACATCAGTACTCAAGGATGGCCTCAGTGACCTGTTTCTTATCAGTACTATGACTGACTCCTTGAACAAGACTCCTCCTATGGTCAGTCATTCTTACACAAAAGCTACTGGGACTTGCAGGTATAGCTATGGGCAGACAGATACTTGACACACTATCTCAAATCTCTTAAAAATATCCTGGATCCATATTGAGGTGAGATCACCAACCAGTTCTCTCAGAACACAGCCCCCTCTGGAGTTTCTGGCATTTTCCTCAGCAATCAGCTTTGGACTGGTTCACCTTTGCCCACCTGTAGGGATTCTTAAGTTGTAACCTCAGGGATAGGCAGTTGGGTTATCACATCCTATATGCCCTTGCAATATCTTGACTTGTTTATTTTCTCTCCCCAAAAATCACTCTAATGCCAAGGGGCAAGGGGCCCAAAAAGATTTCTATTAAAATATTTTTTTCAGTAATGGAGCTTCCTTGCCAAACAAGAAGAATCACTCAAGTTAATTTTTCCATAAAACAGAACTTTAACATTATCTGCAAGTCCTTCTTCTGCTCATCTAAGAAATGTCCTTGCTGTTGGTCCTGCTGCAAAACTACATGTAAGAAATAAAAAACAAGAAATGTGTATCAATAAATATTTTACATCGAGACTGGGCATGGTGGTATGTGCCTTTAATCCCAGCACTTAGGAAGCTGAAAAACAGGTGGATTACTACAAGTCCAATCTATATAGGAGACCCTGTAGACCCTGAATCCCCTGTGCTAAAATGCAAGCAAATATATTTTATATCATATTATATTTAAACATGCATACAGTGTTATATATTGCTAGATATATTAGCTATTCAGTTTTTACATACCATGTAATGTCTATGAGAAGAATTAACCTAGACTTGTAAGTTAAAAGAGAGGTGACAATGACAGACATTTGAGTTGGCACTTTAGAGGGAGCTCAGTCTGTGTCTTCTGCATGTTTGACTAGAAAAACAGGACCAGAATGACAAGTACAGAGAATATTTAAGAAAGCAGGTCTAATGGACCTGCTTCTGGACAAGAATGGACCAGGCTCAGGTAGAAGAATTAGAGAATAAGGAAATAAGCAATGGTTTTCTGCCATCTCTTATTTGTTTTTCTATAACTTAGAGGACATTCTGACCTACATGAAGAATAAGGTCCAGCTCACAGTAAGCGAGGGCTGATACAATATGGAGAAAATCCAGACATGCTGCTCTGGCCCTGGGGGTCACTGTGGAAAGACATCACAGTAGAATGTCCACTGCACACTCCTAAGCCCCCTAGAGTAATATCAGTTCCTTGTCCCCAAAGATATTTAGTCAACCAAATGAATGTCACACAAACACATGCAATAAAATGAGGTGATTAAGCACCATTCGCAGTTCTTATCACAAGGTCAATAGAGACCGTGTCACTGTTCTGTTCGGCAGCTTGAGGTTTTCTTCTGATATCTCTTCTGAAAGCTTCTCAAGATCTCACAGAATAAGATGCCACTTATTGGAAAGAATTTGGTAAGTGTTCTTTGTTGAGTCTAGAAGGCTATAATTTAACAAATGGCTCCCTCACACAAACTGTAAGTATGATACAAAATGATTGACAACTGTGTCAACATTTGAAAAGCAGGTGAAAGCTTTAAAGTACATAGTAGCAGGACCAGGACTGGAGTTTGTCATCAACCATGGAAATTGTGGTTTCTTCTGGCAGTATAAAATATCTATCATTTTATTACAGCTGGTATAAAGAGTTTTAACTGTATCATTAGACAAACATGACAGAAGGATGGGCCAGAAGAAACCAGTTTTAATCTAACAATAGAATCAAAATACATTAATGTCAGATATAGTCTCCTACTGTTTGATAAAAGACTTGGGTTCTGAAGCAAAAGCAAACACAGAGACACAACCAAGATGTTTGTTTTAGAAGTAGATGACATTGATCTTATGACACATTTCTATTACGATGCCTTCATTTCTACAGTCAGAATAGACTTGAAATTGTGCCACTTCTAGAAGCATTCAGCCAAAGAAAAGTTACCACATTTATCACCTGTTTGCAGACCGACCAATGTCTGCTCCCTCACTTACCATGCATTCCCTGCATCCTTCTAACAGGACCTACACAGTAGTGAGATGAAATCAATAAAAGCCTGGTCTCCTGAGTGAAGGAGCAGGATGAGTTGAAGAGAATCAGCATTTTTCTTTCTATAGCACTTTGGAAATTTTTGTCAAACTCAAAACCGGGTAATAATAACTTTAGCAGAAGTATACATCCTGAAATGAAGTATACAAGCCAAAGCAGAGCTTTGGGCTTGCACAAGGATGTCATTAAAAATGTCTAAAATCCATCATTATGTCCATTGCTATAGATGTACTTATAGTATCAAAGAGGCCTGGCTAGTGTCAAAGGGTATAGGGAGAAGTACATATCTGTCTCAAGTCCTAGCCACTGAGGTCACATTCTTTCTTTTTAAAATGTATTTGGTTGTTACAGCAGCTCAGACTCTTAGTGATCCAGCCTCTTCAGTGCTGGGATTACAGGCCTGCACCATTATGCACAGATTTTGACCTGCTCAGCCAAACCTAGGGGTGGGGCTGGCGCAGTGTGTGGTGCCAGGGGTTGAACCGTGGTTTGCCTAACCAGTGGCTTCAGTCTGCTGAATATCTCACTGACCCCTCACATTCTTTTTTTTTAACAAATAATTTTATTGGTACACTTTACATATACATAATGTTCACATTCATCATATAGGATTTGTGCTTTTTCATATTTCGATTCTTTTGTTCTCAGTTCCCTTCCTCTCCTTTCCCTCCTTCCTCTGATCACTCAGAGATAGAATTTAAAACAATACTGACACTCCATCGCACTTAGGAAAGAATGACGATTTTCAAGAAATCAACCAATAACAATTACTGGTAGGGCTGTAAGGAAAGGGGAACCCTTCTTCACTGTTGGTGGGAGGATAAACTGGTGCAATCAATGTGGAAAGTCTTCAAACGAACAGACAGTTCTCAGATGAAGAGGTACAAGTGACAAACAAATGTATGGAAAAAATGTTCAACATCCATGATCATTCAGAGATAGAATTTAAAACAACTGACACTCCATCGCACTTAGGAAAGAATGACGATTTTCAAGAAATCAACCAATAACAATTACTGGTGGGGCTGTAAGGAAGGGGAACCCTTCTTCTAAAGTTTGTTTTCAGTTTTCAATCTATTCTTTTTACATTAGTCTTTCTTCTCCTCCTGGCTCCCCTTTCCATTTGATCTTCTAATTTCCCAATATCTATTATGTATTTTGGTCATTATTCATCATTTCAGTTTCTTACACCAAAAAAAAAAAAACAATGTGATATTTAAAACTGTGTGTCCAATTTATTTTGCTTAAGAGTATGATCATAAGGTGCATCCACTTACCTAGTAATTTCTTGTGTTTATCCTCCTCATGGCAGAGTAGTATTCCACTGTCTAAACAAATCCAAATCTTCTTTACCTATTCATCCATTGATGGACTATGCAAATTTAAAGACTCAGGGCCAGTGAGAAAGTTCAGCAGTCTAAAGCACCTGCTTAGGCAAGCTCAGGGACAATGGTTTAAACTCCAGCACCACAGGCCGCCCCAGCCCTGCCCCCAGGGTGGGCTGAACCAACCACAAAAAAAAAAGACTCAGTCCAAAAACTAGGCATCTGAAATGAACAGACAGTTATCAGATGAAGAGGTACAAGTGACAAACAAATATATGGAAAAAATGTTCAACATCCTTGATCACTCAGATATAGAATTTAAAACAATACTGACATTCCATCGCACTTAGGAAAGAACGACGATTTTCAAGAAATCAACCAATAACAATTATTGGTGGGGCTGTAAGGAAAGAGGGAACCCTTCTTCACTGTTGGTGGGAGGATAGACTGGTGCAATCAATGTGGAAAGTCCTCAAAAACTAAAATTAGAGCTTCCATTGAAACCAGATATTGCCCCTCTGAGTATCTTCCTGAAAGAATTCAAACCATCATACCACAATGATATATGCACACCTGTATGTATAACTGTACAAAATGTAATAGTTAAATCTGGGGAACAACCCAAATGGAGTCCCAGTTTTGATGTGACATTATAATACTTCTTTTCTTTTTTTTTTTTCTATATTTTAGAGAAGGGTCTACAGAGTATTCAGGATCTCACTACTAGATCAGACTCATAGTGATTCTCTTATTTATAGCCTCCCAGGTGCTGGGATTACAGGAGCACGTCACCATGCCCAGTCTCAACTGCTGTCTCAGTGTGCCCTGGGGGTGGGGCCAGTATAGAAGGCTTGGGGATCGATCTCTTCCTTTCTCATACTTGTGTGCTTTAGCCATGCTATGATGGAGGCTACATTCCTTTCTTTCAAAAAGGTCTCAGTGAGTTCTGGTTCCTGTGTCAGTGTAAACAGATAAACTATTTATCTTTGTAATTCTTATAATCAAAGTCAATCTTAAGAGTGATTCTGGGGGGCTGGGGAGATAGCTCAGTGGAATAAGTGCTCACCTGGCAAGTGCAAGGTCCTAAGTTCAATCCCTGGTACCACCAAGAAAAGGAAAAATAGATAGTGATTATGTAATACTGCTAATGATTGGTAGCTAGGTTAATTCACCTTCTATAAATACCTCTCCCAGACTAACATCTGTACTGCCTCTCTAGCCTTTGAGAACATTTTATTAGGTTCTACATTGAGAGGGCCAGTGATGATAGTTCAGTAGACAAAGCACCTGCTTTGGCAATCAGAGACCTGAGTTCGATCCCTGGTCCCCACACACTTCAGGCCCTTCCCCTGAGGCATGCAGAGTTGGTGAATGAGTCCAGGCATGCAGTGACATAAGCCTGCAATCCAAGAATGAGGAGGCTGAAAACAGGAGAATCACCATGAGTCCAATCTGCATAGTGAGATTCTGTACCAAATACACAATGAATAATAATAATAATAGTAATGCATTGGGACCAGCAGTGGGCCTTCCAACCATTGAGATTCTAATAGACATCCAGTAACAAGAATATTTTAAGCACTGCCCCAGGCTAAGCACCATGAAGACAACAGTAATCAGTAGAGGAGTGAAGCAGAGAATCAGACACAAAGATGCCATCAAGGTGGGCGGACAAACAGACAAGTTAAAAAGTAGGATAAATGCTGCAACATAATTCTCCCAGAAAGAATTGGTCTAAATTGAAAAGTTCCTTGGATTCTCAATTACCTCTTAATGGTGGTGACCATAAAGAGAGCAATTTCAGAAGGGAAGACAGGAGCCAGATCACATTGCAGTCCTAATAATTGGGAGGTTAGCTGATGAGATAATCAACTGCTCTATTGGAAATTTTGTTTGAAAATAGATAAATGCTGTTTGGCAGCTAATGGGATGCTAAGTGTCAAGAGAGCATTTAATTCCCTTAAAGATGAGGGAGTTGTGATCATATTTATGAGCTGTAAGGAAGGAACTTTATGTCTTGGCTCTCACAGGATTTCTTTTTAAAGTTTTTAAATCAACTTTTAAAATGAAAATACTACTGGGGAGAGAAGGCTCTTAGTAAAATCTGTCAGTTGTCAGTTAACACCTTAGCAGGGCACAGGATGCTACCGGATGCCAAGAGAAGACAAGAGAGTGCTGCTCCCAGAGAGGTGGAAGAGCACCCAGTACCTGCTGCTTCACAGTTGCTCCTGGGAGTCAGCCAAAGCGTCCCAGCTGGTCCTGCTTTGACAAACAAGCCTTTCTCTCCTTCAGTAGCTTGGAATATAGGAACACAAACAGCCTTCAATGAACACTTTTGCATGTTACTCTTTCTTGCTGGGATTAGTTTTCAAGTAAATGAGGACAAAGATAACAGAAGTTAACCAGGAATTATATGTCAATTTGATTACTGTAAATACATCAAAGTAATACATACCTATGAAAAGTTAAAAGAATGCAATATATGAAATAAGAAAGGAGGCAGTCTTTATTCCCTGCCTCTATATACTATATCCTCCACTATCTCCATATACTCACAGTGGTAATCACGGTTACCAATAAGGTAAGAGATTTTCTGTACTAGTTCTATGCATTAACATGCACATATGGAAGCATAACATATGTGTCATTTAATCACCTGGCCCTCTTAGCAAGCCCTGTTTTTCCTAATCTAACATGTACACATGGGCAAAAATACTGTCTAGGATGTTCTCCTACATGCATATATGCTTTGTAATAAGAATAGCTAATGCTTACTAAGTACTGCCTACATTCTAGATATGGTTGTAAGCACATTTTCAGTTTTTAGTTTTAGAAATAATAAGCACTTAAGTTGATTGTGGCAGCACACACTCCCGTGGCAGGAGGTAGCAAGAGGTTCCCTTGAAGCTCAGCCCAGGAAACTAATTGAATTAACAAGACAATATCTCAAAATAAAAATAAGAAAGGTTTGGGAATGTAGTTCAGTGTGAAGGTCCTTCATTCAATATCATGAAAGAAAGGACAGACAGAGAGAGAGAGAGAGAGAGAGAGAGAGAGAGAGAGAGAGAGAGAGAGAGAGAGAGAGAGAGAGAAATGAAATGTCTCCTCATGCCCTTATGAATGGCCAAACCTGAAAATAAAATGAAAGACCTCATACTTAGTTTCCCTGATCCCCAAAGCTACCTCTGCCATTACCGTTATTACATGGGAGCATCCTCCTAGACATAGTGGATGAGAAGTTACTCTACATATGTTGTAAATGTACCTATATGTATGTGCAGAAACATAATTTGTCTTTGTGACTATTATACTGTAGATATTCTGCATAGCTGTACTTTTCATTGTTACATGCAGATCTATATAAAACTAATTCAGCGTAATATTTGCACAGAAGGCATGTTAATCCACTCTGTAGTTTTACTGTAGTTTATTTATTTGTTTATTTCTTTTAATTTTTTAAAAATAATGTTTAATTCATTTGGTCTCACTACACAGTTCAGACTTGCAGTGATCCTCCTTCTCAGCCTTCCCAGTGCTGGCATTACAGATGTGTGCCACCACACCCAGTTTCAGTGGCTGGCACAGGGCACACTAGGATTCGGGGCCGGCACAGCCTATGTTGCTGATGACACAACCCAGTTCCTTGAGCTTGCAAGGCAAGTGCTTAGACTGCTGAGCTATCTGCCCAGCCCTACCATAGTTTAGTCATTATTTTACTGTTAGACACTGAAGATGATTCAAGTTTTTACCACAACGAAGATTGGCATAATAAAAAACTCACATGAGTCCAGATATGTAGATCAGTATTTTCTTCAATTGGTAAGAAGAATAAGTAGAAGTGAAAGAAGAGAGAAGAATTCCATGCGCTCCTACTTGCAAAATTCTTCATCTTCCATTCAGCCTCTTTCGGTGTGGGATCAAACCCTGACTGAGCAGTACTCCTGGCTTATCTTAAGGAAGTTCATTTCATACTTCTGATGACAACAGGGATGTATTTAGGGAATGCAAACAGTATTTAAACTGATCTAGTACAAATGAAATTCAGGAATTTTGCTGAAAATTCTGAGAAAATTTCTTCTCACTGTCCGCAGGGCCTTGGTAGATGTCAGGACCATCTGCGTGAATTGCTAGGACTGCTGAAACAAAGCACTACCATGACTTAGAAATTTATCTTTGTTCATTCTGAAACCCAGAAAACAAGACATTGACTGGGTTAATTTTTTGAAAGGCCATTAAGAAGGACGATGTCCAGGCCTCCTTGTTTGACACATGCTCACCTTTTTCCCCTTCTCTCCGTGTCATCCCATCATTTTCCCTACCTGCGTTTCTAGATTCAGATTGCCTCTTGTATCAGTAATTGTTGATCTAAAGACACCAGTCATACTCATAAGGCCCAACCTTAGGGGTCTCATTCTAAGTCAGTTGCCTGTGAAGACCTTATCCCCAAATGTGGCTAGATCCTGAGGTCCTGGGCACTGGAAGTTCATCAGATGAATTTGGGGTATATGGCATATTGTGGCTCGCCCCACCACACCATCTCAGAATCACAAATGGCAGCAACCACAGGACAGAGGGAGGACTCAGAAGCAGTAAGAACATGGGCACCTGCTGAATCAAATCACTTGAAGCCCATGTTTCTGCCTAACTTTCTTAGCTTAACTTCACAGTCAATAATTTGCTCGAATTACATCAGCAAGATTAAATGGGAGTTTGGTCTGTTGACCAGAGGAATCTTGGAGTGTGCATGTGCACACGGGATTGTTATTGCTTGGTTAACGTCATAAAAAGCAGCTTAAAACATACTTTTCGATTAACAGCATGAAAAGTGTTCAGCTCCTGACCCTGTAATCAAGAATTATTTATAAGTGCATATAAAGTTGTTGTTCTTTCTGCTATGAAGCAAAATCTCATTGTTTTGATAATATTTTCTGATTACAAAGAGGTTAAGCATCTTTCCCATTGTTTCTTGATCATTTCAATTCTGTGAACTGACATTTTTCCAATAATTTCCTTTAGTTATTTTATAATATTTATTGATTTGTAGAGTCTTAGGCACAAATCAAATACTTTTTCCTGCTCTATCTCCATTTACATTTTTATTTAGATTGTTTTGTTATGTAAAAGTATCTATTGAATTATGAACTGATAAAATATTATCTTTTCCTTTCTGCTGTCTAGGTTTTATTTTTTTTTCCTCAGAAATGGTATTCCTATGCCAAGATTACAAATATCACTTACCTACACTTTTATCTGTATTCCTTCATTATTAGTTTTACCCATACTTGCATTTTAGTGTATTTGAAATCTATTTTGAATATTATGGTTTAAAAAATGTAACATTGCAGTGGCAGTCAATTTTTCTTAAATTGTTTTATAAATAATTGTGTCCAGTCATTCTTTTTTTTATTTTTTATTTTATTGAAGTACAAATATCAATGAGACAGTTTTAAGATACCTTGACAAGACAGATTTGATAAATTAATACATTGAAAACTGTTTTCATAATGTTTTGGTATCATAAAAGGTGCATACATGATATTATACTTACAGCCATTATTATAGCATATGTCTCTTATCAGTAAACTAAGAGAGTATAGATGTTTACGGTATCTTATATTTTATACCTGAATTACATCAAAGATTCAATAATTAATACTTTCTACTTTGTTATTTTCCTAATGGTTGTCCATAGTACTAGAAGCCGACATAATATCCTATCCAACCACCATTAGTGCAAATGTTGCCTTTCACAGAATTATGTAGAAGCACGGCGTTATCTATCCTAACACACACTGTCCATACACACACTTCATGATTCTTCCTTTGTATACCCCTTCCTTTGTCTACACCTGTCAAAGATAGGCACTCCATTGTCATTAAACTAATTTAGGTGCCTGAACTCCATGACACAATCCAACACAGTCCAGCATTCCACAACAATAGTGACTTATCTGAAGAAGTTGCCAATCATAGCCATTTACAGCTCAACTTATTATTATGGCCCCACGTTGTATACCTCATTTTTATACATTTCTGCTGGATGGTTAAGACCTAGACAGAGCAAGACCTATATACTAACACATGTACTTTGTTTCTTATGAGGTCAGTGAAGTCCCCTCGGGGTTTATCTTGTACTCCTGTACCTTATTCTGTAGATCTTTTGTCTGTGTCATCCATGTGGATGAGTCACAGTCAATGCTTTTCCAGTTTATTCTCTGTGAGAGCTTGAAAGAAAGTTTTCTCTCCATGTGACTCTCCCCAGGCACATTACAGAACTTCAGTCTCTTTCCTCTGTGGCTCCATAATCTCCTTGTTCAGAAAATTTAGAGCTCAACTGAGTTTCATGATGTTGCAGTACAGGTTCTCCTATGTCCTGAGTCTTCGCTGACCTTTAAAGGCTAGGGACAAAATGTTTGGCTGGCCTTTTGGCTCTTCTATTTCTCAAATTTTGACCTGTGTACTTAGGTTGTTAACCATCTAGAAGAAAAGCTGACTGGTATCCTGCAGCATATGCCATTCACTTTGCCTTACTGACTCAACTGTTGTTAGTTATTGTTGTACATTTCCATTTGTATTTCTTCTTTTCCCTTCTTATACTAGGGAGACTATATGATATTAATACATGTGTGTCTGGTTTATTTCACTTATGGGTATATGTTCAAGTGGCATCCACTTCAATATAAGTGCTTCAAGCTTATCATTCTTTTTTTTTTTTGTGTGTGTGTGTGTGTGTGTATGTTTTTGAGACAGGGTCTCACTATGCAGTTCACACTGGCCTTAAGCTCACTTTGTAGCTCAGACTGGTCTTGAACTCATAACAGTCCTCCTGCCTCAGCCTCCCGAGTAAAGCTTATCATTCTTAATAGCTGAGTAATACTCCATTATATAGAAATACTACATCTTTTTCAACCATTCCTCATGTGATGGACATCTTGGTTGTTTCGAAGATTTTACCATCACAAATTGTGCTGCTATAAACATAGGTACATATATATCACTATGATACGATGTTTTCAGTTCCTCTGGAAAAATTCCCAGTGGGGTAATAACTGCCTTGAATGGGATTTCCAGTCCTATTTTCTTAAGGAGTCTGCACACTGATTTCCATAATGGTTGCACTAGTCTACAATCCCACCAGCAGTGGAGAAGTGTTCCCTATTCCCCACAGCCCCTCCAACATTTGTTGTTGGTTGATTTCCTTATGATAGCATGGTACCTCGTGTTGTTTTTATTTGCATTGCATGGATGACTAGCAATGTGGAGCATTTTTTCATATATTTTATTCGCTTCTTTAATTTTGTCCTCTGAGATGTATTCATCTCATCTCAGATGCCCATTTCTGAATTGGGTCTTTAAACTTGAGAGCCCTGTTATATCTTAGTTCTTTATATATTCTAGACATCAGACCTTTGTCTGATTGCTTATTAGTTAGGATTTTTTTTTAATTGGTGGCTTGTCTTTACACTCTATTGACAAATTCTTTTGACATGCAGAAGCTCCTTAAGAAGAGTTGATCCAAGTTGGTTCTTTCAAGTGCTTCCCATGTGAATATATGTTTCTTCATGAACTCTTTATCTACTCCTACATCTTCAACAGTTTCTCCTACTTCCTCTTCCAGGAGATTAGTGTATCTGTTTTAATGTTTAGATCTGTAATCCATTTTGACTTTAACTTAGTGCATGGTGATAGAGCTGGGTCAAGTTTTAGTTTTCGGGATGTAGAAAACCAAGTTATCCAGCACCATTTGTTAAAGAGGTTATCCTTCTTCCAGTAAGTATGATTGGCCCCTTTGTTGAAGATCAGATGGCTGAATGTGTTCATAGATGCTTCTGCGCCTTGTAATCTATTCCATTGATCCTCAGGTCTATTTTGTTGCCAATACCATGTTCATTTTATCACAGTGGCTTTGTAGTATAATTTCAAGTCAAGAATTGTGATGCCTCCTGCCTTGTCTTTATTGGCCAAGATTGCCTTTGCTATTCTAGGTCGTTGTTGTTCCAAATAAATTTTAGGAATGATTTCTCTATGTCTGAGAGGTATGTTAGTGGCAGTTTGATAGGGATTGCATTAAATCTATACAGCAATATTGGAAGTATGGCCCTCTTCACGATGTTGATTCTTCCTATCCAGGAGCATGGAATATCTTTCCATTTTCTGAAATCCTCTATAATCTCTTTTCTAAGGGTATTGTAATTTTCCGTGCAAAGACCTTTGACTTCCTTGGTTAAGTGAATCCCAAGGTATTTCATTTTCCACGGTGCTGTTGTAAAAGGCATTGTATCTATTGTTTCACTTTCAGTGTGTTTGTTATCTGTGCAGAGGAATGCTATTGACTTTTGAGCACTGACTTTGTATCCTGCTATGATACTGGCTTTCCATATCAGTTCTAGTAGTTTCTTGGTGGAATTTTTGGAGTCTTCTAAGTAAAGTATCATATCATCTACAAATAGTGATAATTTAACTTCTTCTTTACCTATTCTTCTTCCTTTTATTTCTCCCTCTTTTCTAATGGCTGTTTCTAATGATTCCAAGACTATATTGAATAGGAGGGCTGATAAAGGACATCCTTGTCTTGTACCTGATTTAAGAGTAAAGGATTTCAGTTTTTCCCCAGTTAGGATTATATTAGCTTTTGGGTTGTCATAGATGGCTCTCATCAAGTTAAGGTAGAGTCCACCTATTCCAATTTTCTCTGGACCTTGAACATGAATGAGTGTTCTACTTTGTCAAAAGCTTTCTCTGCCTCAATTGAGATGATCATGTGGTTTTGAGATTTCAGTCCATTAATATAGTGTATTACATTTATAGATTTTCATATATTGAACCATCCTTGCATCCCTGGGATGCATCCTACCTGGTCATGGTGCATGATCTTCTTGATGATTTGCTATATTCTATCTGCCAGGATCTTATGAAGTATTTTAGTGTCTATGTTCATGAGGGAGATTGGCCTGTAGTTCTCCTTTTTGGTTGTGTCTTTCCCTGGTTTTAGAATGAGTATAATATTTGCCTCCAGAAATGATTTTGGGAGGTCTGTTTCCTTTTCAATTTCACTGAAGAGTTTGTAGAGTGTGGGAATTATATGTTCTATAAATTTCTTGTAGAATTCTGCTGTTAATCCATCAGGACCTAGACTTTTCTTTGTCTGTAGGCTTTTTATTATATTTCGTATTTCGTTGGCTGTTATTGGCTTATTGAGAGCTGTTATATCTTCTTGATTCAGTTTTGGTAATTTGTACCTTCGAGGAATCTGATCATTTCTTCTGTGTCTTCTATTCTGTGAGCGTAAAGATTCTCGAAGCAACTATCGATAATCTCCTGAATTTCCAATGAGTTTGTGGTGATTTCACCCTTTTCATTCCTTCTTGCACACACTTGAATTTTTTATTTCCTCTTTTTGATTAGGTTAAGTAGAGTCTTATCAACTTTATTTCAACTTTCAAAGAACTAACTTTTTGATTTGTGGATTCTTTGAACTGTTTTCTTCATCTCAATTGAACCAATTTCTGCTCTAATCTTTATGATTTTTTCCCGTCTTTGTGCTCTGGGTTTCATTTGCTTTTTTTTCTAGTTGTCAGAGGAGAAACATTGGGGTGCTACTTTGTTCCCATTCTGTTTTCCTAATGTGTGAGTTCATAGCTATGATTTTTTTTTCAATTATCATTTGACTTTATTTTCTCTCATATGGCATTACTAGCAGCACATATTTTGTAAATAAAATATATCATCAAACTATTTCTTAACCATATCACCTATCATAAGTTATATTAGATTGTCCTGAATGAATAATATTTGGTATTTTTAACAGTCTTATGGTATTTTGAACCAGGTTTTAATAACAAATTTGGGTTTTTCAAATGGTGACATAAATTCACATTAAAATAAAATTCAAACACAGGCCAGGTTTAATATAATTACCAAATAAGTGGTAAAGTTCAAAGAAAACTTCTGTTGGCATGAAATCATTTTAGTAATGAATATATAATAATGGAGTGTTATAAGTTCCTTGATGAATAGCTTGATAACTTCCTGATAATGAAAAATACCAGTGATAATCTAATCTAATTTGTAATCCAGCCCACTGGCACAAACCAACCATTTTGTTCCAGTTTATGAACGCCCACTTTGTATGGTTGGATGTCACAAGTAATTATGTAGCACTGAGTGAAAAACAGACTTTTCCTAAAATACCAAGATAAACACAGAAACAGTTTTTGCTTCAGTTTAGAAGTTCCTTATAAAGAATATTTTGGTGTTTGTAATACTGTGTATAAAAAAATAACCATTATAATTTAGGTAGACCGTTAGTATTATGATGTAATGATCTATTTGGCAAAGAGGAAAATAATACTGAAAAGGTTTTTGTTTATTTATTTGTTGATTTTTGCCAGAACTGGGGATTGAACTCAGGCCCTTGTGCTTGCCAGGGAAGCTCTTATTCCACTGAGCCATCTCCCCAGCCCCTGAAAAGGTTTTTGTTTTGCTTTGGTTTCTGTAGAATTTTTTTTCCCCCACAAAATTTTGTGGTTTATGGATACTTATGAATGAATTCAAGTTAACCGTATTTTCATGGCCCTCAAATTCTTGCTTATAAGGTAAATGGATTCAAAATTAAGACAAATATTTAAACTGTTCAAGAATTTTGTGGTGTTATCAAAGAAAGGGCATTTTATACATGTTAACTTAATTTCAACAACCAACACTTAAAATCCAGCTGTGGAGAGATAAATAGCAGTTTGGTTTCTTTAGGATCTGGCTGGTATATATAAATTTAGAGGCTGGGGACATTTTGTTTTTGACGTTACCTTTTTATCATCATTATGTCTCAAAGCTTTTATTTTCTGTGTACTGTATGTGTAGATGTTTAGAAAAATGTATAAAATAAGAGGCAAGTGGAGGTGTGACTGGCACTTAGGGACACACTGAATGCATAACAAAATCCCACATCTTTGTCTTAAGAGCACAGAAAACACACATGGCTGCGGTGAATGCAGATGTCACAAAGTTATTCCCAAACTCTCCATACACTGAGGATGTGGATGGAAACACTGTGGTTAAAAAAAACCTCCTTTTCTTTTTATGTATTTAGTATAGAGTCTACAGGGTCTCACTACACTGATCTGACTCATAATAATCCTCCTGTTTTCAGCCTCCCAAGAGCTGAGATTGCAGGCATGTGTCACCATGTCACCACGTCCTAAAAAACTCATTTTAAATGCAACACTTTAAATATAATATATCACAGATTTTTACATTAAATAGAGGAAAAACAATTATACTTTACCAGTGTCTCATTTTTTTTGTGACAACTTCTAAATAGGCATATTTCAACAATTTCCATTTTTAGTTCTGTAGGAATAGAAGTTAGAACAATAAACAATCCCTCGCCTGCCGTATGCACTGTATTTGAAAAATAAAGTGGAAAGAAGACTATGGGTCCTGTGTGCTTATGCAGGTTCTATAGTCACACGTTTGAGTCTTCATCTGTGATGCTGGCACTGGGGGAACGGGCAGCAAAGTCTTTAAACATGTCATCTTCCTTTAACATGTGTGTGAGATTGTTGATGCCTTCAGAAAATGCACCTATCTGTCTCACTGTTCCTTCTGAATCTTCCATCTGCTCTAACCGATCTAAATCATCTTCATCATATAGGCGCATGTCCAAACCAGGCTTAAATCCTTTCTTTGAGGTACTTCCTGATACCTGACCCAATTCCATTGGACAAACATATTCTTCTCCTTCTTCCTGCTTCTTCTTTCTTAGATTCCCAAAATTGGTAAAGGTGAGTTTCTTTGGCTTCACTTTGGCAGTAGCTGTTAAAAGCACATAATCCGGTAACTCCATGGCATCTCGCTTCTGGTGTTGGGCCTCAACACCAATCAAAAGGTTGAAATGAGTGGCCAAGTATCTTCTCAACAAGGTCTTATTTGGTGGAATGTTCAGTAACTGAGCCATTGTTTCTACATTAAAACGAGGTTCTAGTACCATGAGTCCACCATGGACCCCGCTACCCCTGAGATTGGGGGCATATTCTGCCAAGTCCACAGAGCGCAGCCACTCCATCACACGGTGGTTGGTCCACTGCTGCACTTCACATGGCGTAATGCTACTCTCATTTGATGGCCGCCTCCGTAGGCAGTTTGGTTCAAAGTTATTGATCCTCAGAACTTGAATGGCCCTTTTGATACTGAGATAGTGTAGTACACTCACAACTTTCAAAGACAGTAAATCATCAACAGTCATGTAATGCAACATTCGACCGTTGACTCGACCTTCATCAAACTGTGTCTTATACTGGGGAAGGCCAATATCATCCAGCCATCTAGTCACCCAGTTGAAATCCAGCTTTCCATGATTGGTTTCTTCTTCAGATCCCAGTGCTTGCAATGCCAGCTGGAGTTTCTTTTGATGAAGTGAATGCTTGATTCCAAGTTCCTTCTCTAAATCTTGTTGAGAAGCCTGCAAAAGTGTCTGGCCAGATGCAATCCAGTGCTTGCCAGAATTCAGGTAGGATCCTAACCCTTGCTCCACCAGCCAAGTACAAACTTGCTCCTTGGTCCATTTGGCAAAAGGCATATCCAAGTCACTGTTAGTCTGTCCCAGATCACGAGACCAGCCCAGTCGAGGACCTGCAGTTGCCCTTGTCCCACCTCTTTTGAATTCAGGCTCAGACATGTCTTCTGGATTAAATGTAGTTGACTGACTTCTCCTCAGTTTTCCAAAGAGTCTCATGATACCTCTGGATTTCTTTTTGGAATCTGGAGATAGTGGAGACATCTGAAAGGTAATGTTTCCTTGTGGATCTCTGGGCTGAGAAGATGCACCTGCTACATTTAGGTGCTCTGCTGTCTCCTTTTCTGTTTCAGCCAAGTTTGGTGCACTTGCTGTTCTCTTGTTATTTTTGATTTTAAAAAAGCCTCGACCAAAGGAAGATCTGGCTTTTCTGGTGCCAAAAGCATTGTCATCTACAGAGACTTCATGTTCAGGAGCTTTGGAAGGGAGGCTACCAAACGTGCTGGTTCCTTCTCGAGCTTTATCCCCATCTGATGTCTCTTTCTTCAGATTGCCCAGGCTGCTGGATTTTTGCAAACTTGAAGTTAAAATACTATCACCCAGCTGGGTTTCAACAGCAGCACCAAGGATTATTTTTCCATCATTCTCTTCAAATGAAGTCTCTGGCTTAGAAGGCAACTTTGAGTTTTCAGCAGTTTCCACACCTATGGATGCTGGCAGTAATGAAGGGATTGAAACTTGCAAGATGCTGGTGTGGAACTCTTCTGGAATACTTGTGTCAAATGGATCATGGCTGGGAGACTCCATTACTGGAGAAGTCAATGGACTTTTCTCCTGATCATTAAAGCACTGAGTATCCAACAAAGTGGGGATAGAACTGGAATTGAGTAAATCTTCATATTTACCATCTTTGTCTAGAGGAGGTACCACTGTGTCTTGCATTTTCTTGTACCTGTTGAGGCACTGTCGGAGATCTTCTATCTTCCGGTCCTTTTCTTCATTTGCTGCCAACAAAGACTCCACAGCTTTTTTCATTTTTTGTACTTCAATATCTTTATCAAGAATTTCAATCCCTTCTCCTTTCATCTTGCAAACCAATTTTTCTTGCAGATTTTTTACTTCAGATTCCTTCTGTTCTAACTGTTCTTTTAAAGATGCCAGTTCATCTTTGGTTGATTTAAGCTTTTTTTCATACTGAAGTCTCTCATTATCCATTTCACCAATTTTTAATCTCAGATCATTGATCTCCTGTATTAGCCCCTCTGTGTCTTTGAACCTGTCTTCATAATCCAGTCTGTCCTTTTCTACAGCTGTCAATTTTAACTTCAAGTTAGATATTTCAGCCATTAGATCCAACTTCTGGGTTTCTAAGGATGTCCTACTCAGGAGTTCCTGTTGCAGCATTTCTTCTGTGGCATTCAACTTCTCTCTGTGCTCCTCAAGACAGAATTCCAAATCCCGAATCTTCTCCCCTTGAGCCTCCACCTGGTCTGTTAACACACTAACCTGAAGAACAAGGGATTCTTTATCATTTTCTAAATGTGCCAATCTTTCTTGATACATGTCTCCGCTTCCAGGTAGGTGTCCACTTGTCTGGTCACATCCTGCATTCACCAACTCCTGCAGCATTTGCTGGTTTACTTCAGCAACAGCAGAAGTGCCTGATTCATTGGCAAACGGCAACAGGGAATATCTGATTTCCCTGAGTGCTTTCTGATAAGGTCCAAACTTCGGGGTAGCTCTCATCTGTTGCTGCCTGGACGCATCCTTGCTCCCCAGGACTTTGGCATCCAGGGAAGTCTCACTGTTTGGTCCCATGGGCAGCCCCTGAGAAGAACACTTGGAGGGCTGTTTCAGTCCCTCGCGGATCTCCTGCAGTCGCTGCCGGCTATTTCCAGAGTATGTTGTGGCAGGAAAAGTCTTTGGCCTCATTGTTAGTCCAGTTTCCTTTTACCATAAATACAATCTTCTCAAAGTTTCTATTATTTTTTTTTTAAATCTGTACAATAATCAGTTATATGTAAACATATTTTCAAAACAATCTCCTTTTGAAAAGGTTCTTTCCTTCAATTTTTGTAGTTACTATGAAGAACTAGAAATTTCCAGCATCTTCATTTGAATACCATCACTCTCGGGACGCGCTCTACACCCACGGGGGCGTCCTGGCCCGCGGCTCCGGGGCCTCGCGCGACCGGCCGGGCGCCGGTGGCAGGAGTGGCTGCGGGCCCAGGCTCCGGGGCACCCCGGGCGGCGCGCGCGCCGACGGCTCCATCTTCCCGGGCGCTCGCGCAGCTCCGAGCGCGGCCCCCCATAGCTATGATTTTTCCTCTAAGAACTGCTTTCTTCTCATTCCATGAATTCCAGTAAGTTGTACTTGAATCTTCATTGAGTTGTAGATACTGTTGAATTTCTTGCTTAATTTCTTCTGCAACCCATTGATTGCTGAGTAGGGTGTTGTTTAATTTCCATGAATTTAGAGGATTTTTCTGGTTTCTTTTGTCATTTAGCTCAGTTTCATTGCACTGTGGTCAGATAATATGCATGGGATGATTTCTATTTTCTTGCATATACTTAGGCATGACCTCTGGACTAGTATATGGTCTATTTTGGAAAATGATCTGTGCGCAGCTGAAAAAAATCTGTATTCAGCTGTGGTTGGGTGAACACTCTGTAAATATCCACCAGGTCCATTTGTTCTAAACTCTAGTTCAGTTCTGCTACTTCCTTGGTAATTTTTTGTCTGGTTGATCTATCTTTTTGAGATAAGGGGGTGTTAAGGGCTCCTGTTAAGATTGTGTTCTTAGACATTAAGTTTTTCATGTCCGTTAAGATTTGTGTTACATAGTTGGGCGCTTCTGTCTTTGGTGCATAGATATTTATGAGTGTTACCTCTTGCTCTTGAATATTTTCCCTGACCAATATATAGTGGTCTTCTTTGTGTCATTTGTTCCTTCTTCGTTTGAAGTTGAGACTGTCTGAGAACAGAATTGCTACTCTGTTTTTTTCTGAGGTGCTGGCATAGTATTGTTTTCCATCCTTCGACTTTGAGCCTATGAATGTCCTTTTGAGTTAAGTGTATTTCTTGTGTACAGCATATTGTTGCATTTTTGTTTCCTAATCCACTGTGCCAGTCTGTGTCTCTTAATTGGAGAATTGAGTCTGTTTACATTGATGATTATAATGAGTCCATATACATTGAAATATGTTGACTTATGTTTGTCACGATATTTACCTGGTGTTGTTTATTCCTTTGTAACCTGTGTTTAATTGTCTGTCCTGTTTAGTGGGTTCCTTCCATTCACATTCATGGAGTTCTGATCATTGTGGTCTCTCTCTAGAACCCCTTTCAGCAGCCTGTGAAGGGATGGCTTTGTCATCATGAAATTCTTTAGTTGTTGTTTTTCGTGGAAGTATTTCACTTCTCCATCAAACTTGAAAGAGAGTTTTGCAGGGTATAATAGTCTGGGCTGGAATTTCTTTTTTGTGTAGGCCTTGAAGAACACTGCTCCATGCTCTCCTTGCCTTCCCAGTTTGTGTAGAGAAATTGGCTGTAATTCTGATGGGTTTTCCTTTGAATGTGAGCTGCTTCTTCTCTCTAGCTGCTTTCAGTATATTATTTTTGTGTTGGATTTCTGGGATCCTAACTATTATATATCTTGGTATGTTTCTACTTGGGCTGAAGTTATTTGGTGTTCTCTATGCTTCTGTGACCTGAATGTTGGATTGTTTCCTCATATTTGGGAGGTTTTCTGCAATTATTTCTCCCCAAATTCTCTTTATGTCATTTGTATTGACTCCTTCATTCTCACTGATACCAATTATTCTCACCTTGTTCATCCTGGCATCATCTTGCAGGTGATGGATTATTTTTTCCTGCATTCTCGTTGTTTTTAAGAGATTCTTTCTCATCTTTTCACTAGCTGCACTGGCATCTTCAAGA
>PVKA01006390.1:9013-84036 GCA_004027165.1 Ctenomys sociabilis
AAAAGCAATGATTTATATAATTTGTTTTTCTTCAGTGTTCCTGGGTAAAAAGCCTTTATGCTCCATGAATTTCCATGTTTTTTGGGTTTAAATGCTTCTCCTGCAGTTCCTCCTTGGAACTCCTTGGGAGACCTTCACAAAACATGCCATGTTAACATCACTCAATCAGAGCCACGTCAGATTAGCACAAATCAGTACTTATAAGCTAGGACACACCTTTGACTTGTTCTATTGCTGTTCTACAACTTTGTATTGTTTCTGAGCCATACACTTGCTTTTGAATTAAGCACCTAGACTGTTACCTCTTTGCCTTTATAGTTTAGTGATGCATTCCACATGATGAGAATGTCAAAACTGGTAATGATGATCAAATAATGCACAGTATTTACTGTGTGCCAGGTAGGTCTCAAGCACTGAATATGCATGCGCTGATTTAATCTCTCTGACAGCATCTGGGATAGTGAAGGTAAAAGCCCCATGTGGGGCTGTGGACTTCTGGGCCTGTAGAAGTGACGTAGCCTCTTGTCACTCTGCTTTGCACTGAGGGTGTTCACGCGAAGTCCACATCACAGGACGGAGAAAATCCACATCAGTCTACAGGTGAGAAGGCTGAAACCCTTTCAGCAAATCAGTCCTTCCATGTTGACTGAAAGGTTTCTGTATTTGTCTACAGTAATAATAATAATAATAATTTATGGAGGGCCAGCCAAATAGTTCAGCAGATTAAAGCACCTGCAATCAGACACAGGGCCCTGTGTTTGATCGAGGGGCTTGCCATTCTGGCTCCACCCCCGAGGCACACTGAGATGGCAATTGAGACTAGGCGTGGTGTCACACACCTGTAATCTCAGCCCTTGGGAGGCTGTAAACAGGTGGATCACTATGAGTCTGATCTAGTAGTGAGACCCTGAACACCCTGTATACCCTTCCCTAAAATACAAAAATAAATAAATAAATAAATAAATTTTAAAAATGATATATCAAGTTTGGAGGATTATTTAGATTTATTGCCTCCTTTTCTGCTGCACGTTTTCCACCACTCTGTTTTCTTTCTTCAGAGGCAGGGATATGACTGAGACCACTGCGTAGCAGGTGCCTCCAGCTGAGAAGCACGAGGTGAAGGAGCCAGCCAGCCATCTGTTGGCCTACTGATCTGCCACTGCAAAGAACGGAGTGCATTTGTTCACATTTCCAGATTATTTAAAAATAAAGAGCAATGGGAGTTGTTAAATTGGGCAACCTGGGTTCTAAGTAGCATTTATATACTTTTTTTTTCCTGGGTGCCTTCTTTAAAATTAAATTTTTAATAACCTTTAAGCCTTGCAGCCTTGAGGGAATAATTTCTTTCACAGTGGTTCAAAGGTTTAATTTCACAGTAAAGCTTTTGAAATATGGTATTATCCCTTTTGTTCTAGAAAATTACTGTTTAAAAAAATCGTATTTCAAAGTAATGATTGTAATGAGAAAAAGATATGAGACCCAACTTCAAAAGGAAAAGAAATGATCACCTCGCCTGTGATGTCCTCTGGTGAGCTTTTCTCTTGTGGATTCTAATTTGTAACAGTTTGAAACTCTTTGGAATTGCACAGTCTCTGCCCAGCACCATAGGCTGGCTGTGGCTAGGCTTGGGTAAGGGGCTTGACAGAGACATCACAGAAGCTATCAACTTTCTTATCTAAATAAAGCACAGTCGTGCATTCAGCCCTGCTGGGTTTCCTGCAATGCTGTCTCTCTGTGATGTTATCTAAAGAGTTCTAAAGCCACTCGGATGGACACTAAGGTTGGCGGACAACTGCAGTGTGGATAGGGAGATGGCTAAGGACAGTAGGCTTGGCCGGAAGGTCTGGAAGGAGGGGAAGACCGACACATAGCGAACAGCAGCACGTGTGACACTGCACTCTGGCATACATATATATATATATATAATTTTCTTTAATCTTCACAATGGTTCCTTGAGATAGTAGGATGAGCACAAGTTTACTGATACTAACTTCATTCCACACAGGATAGTCATTTCTTGGTTTGTTATTCTTAGAATAAAAATCCTTTCTGCGGGGCTGGGGAGGTGGCTCAGTGGAATAAGCACTTCCCTGGCAAACCCAAGGATCTGAGTTCAATCCCCGGTTCCGCCAAAAAACAAAAAATGCTTTCTGCAATCTCTAATGAGAAGTATATCAGATAATCTATCACTTCATAATAGGACTTATGAGACTTCAGAAGGACAAAACAAATTAATGATGAAGGAATAACAGAACAAGAAGGACAAAACAAATTAATGATGAAGGAATAACAGAACAAGAACTGATATGTGCAGTGTGGTTACAGCCACAGACTTTCAAGGTGAGTGGTGCTACTCTGGTCTACTAGAAGACTGAAATGAAAGGGGTGTGGTGTGGAAGAGTAGAGAGGGGATGAGAATTCTCAACATCTGGGCACACCTAGGACAGATCCCTGAATTGTTCTTAAGTTCACTTTCTGTACCTGAGAAATGGAGGCAAAAATATGTCAGTGCTGCCCTCAAGTATACTTGTACAAGGCATAAGCTCATGAGGAGGTTTTCTGAACTGTGAGATTCTGTATTAGAGATACCCAGAATGCTTTGCTCCATGACTATGTTCACTCCATTCTTCACTATAATGATCTGTTCAGATATTTTCCCCCACAAATACAATTTAAAATACTTAGTGCATAGATGGAATTTTTATCAGTCTACTTCTATAATATATATATATATATATATATATATATATATATATATATATATATCAAGCATCTGCTTGTTGAAATTTAGGGTTACATTTTTATTGTGTATTCAGACCCTTATTACAGTAACATGAATATCTACTCCATCTACTTAGAATGGAATCAACTTTATTGAATGCCTATGGTTTTATGTAATGTATAATATGAATCCTCCATGAATGTTCTTATTATAAATCTGGGTTAACTAAATGATAGTACTATTACAAATATTTAGAAAACCAAGACTTATAAAAGCTTTTTCTATAGTTAATATTGAGATTGAAATTCTGAACTAAATTTCTCTAAGTCATTTATTTTTATAAAGATTTATTAATTCTCACTATATATCAGATGTTATGCTAGGTATTATGATAAAGTGGTGAAGAATACAGGTATAGTCTTCACACTTGCAAACTTTTGTGTAACATCCTGAGAATTTGTTAAGCATAAGAATGTATAATTAATTGTCTAATCACCTTTTATAAGCTTGCATAAAGAAGTTTAACCTGTTTTAATGATATGCAAGCTCAGGATGTTCCAGTTATATCCCAACAATGGATGGACATGTTCTCTTCTCCGAGAGGCATACTCAAGAGATGGCATGATATTAAACATTTATTTTCTTTATCTTCATAGAGTGCTATACCTGGGATCGAACTCAGGACCTTGTGCTCACCAGGCAGGTACTTATACCACTGAGCTATATCCCAGATTCCCTTACAGTTCTAGAGCTATGAATTCCACTTGACCTACCTATTATCCTTCCAGGGATTTTCTCTAAAGTGCTAAATCATCATATCACAGTGGTACATCCATGCTTATGTTTGCAGCAGCACAATGTATAGCTGCTAAGTCTTGGAAGCAGCCTCTATGCCAATAACAGATGAATGGATAGAGAAAATGTATTTATACCAAATGGAGCACTACTCTACCACAGGGAAAAATAAATGTGGGCCATTTGTAGGAAAATGAATGCAACATGAGACCGTAACTGCTAATTCCAATAAATAAGACACATAAGCTTAAATATTGTAGCAACTCTCTAATCTGAGAAACATAAATTATAAACAAGTGAAATAAGTGATCGATATTAAGAACTAGAGATCCACCTTTTTCAGAAGGGAAGGAGACCAAGAGCTATGGGGAACAGGAGGGAGGAGAGGAAAAGCACAGGAGGAGAGGAACTAAGATATGTTCTGTCCCAGCTCCACATGTGGAAAGTAAGCTTTGTTCACTGAAAACATGTAGGAAAATAAATGGTTAAAAAATACACTTGAACTATGGCAGAGCAGCTGAACATAACAGTGGACTATTTGGTCCATGTCCTGGCGAACAGCCCATAGGCTCTGCAATTGGTCTCCAGCAGGCTTTTCTCAGAAAGAAATGCCTTTATAGTGCAAAATGAATTGCTTTGATAACATATTTCTATCTCATAGATTTTTAGATAATTTCCTCACCTGGCACAAAAAGACCTTATTTAGGTAGCTCTCACATGCACACACACATGAAAAGAGTACCTGATTTGACTTATGACATGTATGTGTAGATGCCATGTACATAGATATGTACTATATCATTTGTCCTTTTCTCTTGGCCCAGAGTTCTAAAAACCCTGGCACTTTCCTTAGTACCTCCTATTACTTAGAATTCAGTCCTTTCGACCATGCTTGAGTTTAAGTTAATGAAGTGACTTAGTTTCAGGTTAGCAGCTGGTCAGAGAGAAACCAACCCCCTAAGTTGATTAAAATTTTCATCACCACTCTACCCTCTGCAGAGAAGAGAGGCACTGGAACTTGAGGCACGAGTACTTAACTATTTGATGAACACCCCCAAACCATGACAACCCAGACAGCATCAAGGTTGAGGAACAGTGGGTAGGTAGTGTTCCCCCAGAGATCACAGAAACTCTGCGCTGACCCCTCCCTGTGTTCACCGTCTTTCCTGTCTTGAATGCATTATAATCAAACTGAAGTTTATGTATAGCATTTTCCTACCTTTATAGGTTATTGCAGAGAATTATTAGATGTGATTGGGGTCATTGGAACCCTTCCATTTGTAGCTGGCCAGCAAGAAGTGTTAGGAACACGAGCATCTTATTTCCTAATGACATTTAAAGTGGGCAGAGTCTGATGTGAATGGTTCCTGGGGTCTGCACTAATTCTGGGTAATTTATGTTAGAGCTGAACTAAATTGTAAGAACACATAGTCTGGGTCAGTAGATCACAAAACTGGTTAGTGTTGAAACAATGTATTTGAATGTTTGGAGAGAAACAGGTGATAGTTGTAGGAATTTAACTTAGTTTCACTTAGAGGTCATGGTCAAATTAAATTCTGCTTCTGTCATTCAGAATGTGTGAAACCTTAGAAAAGTTACCAATTCTATTTGGTGTCTGTTTCCCTATACATAAAATTGAAATAGTTTTAAGAGTGGTTCTTATAAATGTTAAATTAGTACCTATAAATACAGGGTTTTTCTCAATATCTAAGAACTGTTAAATATTTTCTATTTTTACCTTCTCCAACTTTTCCCCCACATAAGGTTTTTAAAGGACTGATTTACAACAGCCTCAAAATTCAGGGAGATATCACCTACTGATATTCACTATACTTGGAGAATGTTAGTATTTCTCTGAGAAAGAACTAGGGTTCACAATGTCTTATCCATGCAGAAAAAAGAATTTTATGAATTTCATGGAAGTCATATACCTTAGGTCTATCTTTCTGGTTTTCTAGATGAGTGTGCTTCCCAAGGAAAGAAGACATGTAGGTAGTGCCACAATGTTATCCAGTCTTCATAAAGTCCTATGTTTTCCATCTAAGACTCACTGTAGTCATTTATTTTGGCATAATTTACGTCTTAGGGTCAGACCACATGACAGACAAAGAGCCCTTCTTTGAGGTTTGGGAAATTTAGCCCCCAGTTTAGACTATATAGCAATTAGAATGCAAGAGATAGGGAAAGAAATGGCACTGAATTCATTAACATTTACAATGTATTAGGTGTGGGACTTTTTTTCCAGGGGCAAAAGGCAGGAGAGAAGGGGCAGAGTATTTGCTTCTGAAAGGGAAGTAGAAGGAGCCTGTCAGGATTAACCACTGAAGTGCTAACAAAACTTGCTTCTCTGATAAGGCAGGCCAGCCAGTCTCTGCGTGTTTTGCAATTTTCAATACACAGTTCCACTTTCACACTTCAATAATTCATTTGCTAACACTTAGAATCCAGAAAACTGTTTTTACTGATGTACCTAAAATGCAAGGAACAGGGTTTAGTAACAAACATCTTCACTTATCTCATTCCTCTGTAAATTATGTCTAAAAACATGTGTAAATAGTAGCAAGCAAACAACGCATTTGTGGTGTCCTCTAAATTGTATTTTCTTGGAATTCTACATTTGGGGAATTTTAGAAGATGCATACAAAATTTTCTCAAATGAATTTTCTAATACCATCACAGAATCTGCAGCTTTAGATTCTTAGAAAACTACACACAGCAGTCAGTCCTACCACCCAGTACTCTAAATAGATTTTCACTCTTCGGGGTGGGTATCATTACTCTCATTGAACAGACTGGTAGAGGTCAAATTATTTCCTGAGATGAAGTTCAAATAGAGCTTAGAAGTTATCTGTTTTCACATTTGTTTCATGGAAAGTTAATTCCAACACAATTTTTGAAAGGATGAATTCAGGGAAATTTAAATGCTTTTCACAAAGACAGATTTGTACTTGAAGAAATAAGTATGAACATTCAAATTATCATGACATATGATAGAAGACACTTCTACTCCAGATATTGTTGATATTATTGATAGTAGCTATTGAGAGATGACTTTATAAAACATGGTCACAGTGTACACTTAATGAAGTTGCTTACACAAAAGTATCAAGCAATGATTACATCAAAACGAGGATAAAATCCTCAAAGGAGTTTTTCTTTGGCTTATGTTAAACATTAGGACAACAGAATGTCTGAGAATTTGATGGAGTTTTAAAGTGCATAGATATCACATACACAATCACCTACTTGTTTTTACAAGAAACTGAAGCTGGTTTACTGTGTGATTTATTTATTGATAGCTTAGGTGCTGTGCAGCAATAGCAACCCGGTTTGACCGGATGCCAGCACATCTCCAAAGCAATCGCTTGCTCTAAAACATGAAGATCATTATCTAAGTAAACTTTGAGCAACAAAAGCCACCAATATTTAAGAGACCATAATGAAGCGATCATCAGTGTGTCCTCTGTGATGCAAAAGTGATATTGTGATGTAGGAACCACTTGCTTATATCAAGGATGTGGTCTATGTCTGTGGAGAGTGAAGCTGCAGCTGGGCCTGAGGTCAGCCAGCTCCTCAAGACCAGAAAAAAGCCAGGCCAAGGATACAAAACACCAGATGCACAACCTGTGCACAAGCCGAACTCCATCCCACTTGCCTATCACTGAGTGTCTGGCCTTGGTGTTTGTCCTTGGTAACTACAGCACAGGTAGCTGTGTGAATGTGCTGCTTTCAGAGTTCTTAGCAAGTACTGAGACACTGTGGTCTGAATCCTGTCATGGGCCTTTTCTTTCTTTCTTTCTTTCTTTCTTTCTTTCTTTCTTTCTTTCTTTCTTTCTTTCTTTCTTTCTTTCTTTCTTTCTTTCTTTTTTTGGACAGGGACACTGTCACTGCCTCTTTATCAGTGAGGTCAGGTCTCACCTGGTCCCATCTTTCCTTTGAGCATGTGTCTACAATTTTTTCTTAATCTTCTGGCCCCCTTTCTCAGGATTCCACTCCTTGCACAGGTTGCAGCAATGTTGAGGTGTTTGGAAATTAATCTGTACTAATTTGATAATAATGCAAGCAACTTAATAAAATATAATAACTGTCAAGTATCCACTTTGTGCTATACAATTGAATACATTACTTGATTTGAAAACATTACATATTTCATATTCAGACTCAACAGAAATACTGGTAAGACATGTTGTTACTGTGTCTCTAATCAAGATGCTACAGCTTCTAAAAGTCAAATAGCTGCTAGGTAATATGATCACAATCTGTCTTATTCTCACAATCAGGCATATGAGAAAACTAGAGGTCACAAAGTTAAGACCCTGCTAGTTAGGACTTGAGTTGAGACTCAAATCTAAGTATCCTAGACACTATAGGCAGAACTTCACTCCTCAGCATTGCTTTGAATATTTGAGATCAAGTAACTTTTAGCCTAATAAAATAATGCCATTCATCTTTAGTCAAGCAGAGTTTTTTATTAGATATACAGCAGACTAAAAACTTAAAAACCCTAATTATGAACAGTGACAAAATGGCCAACAAAATTTATGTTTCTTCTTTACTCTGTTAAGTTTTTAACCAGGCACAAATTTTCATTTATGAGTTGAAACCTGTTGTATTCACCTTAGCACTGAGGTACAGCCCCAGCCCCAGAGGATATTTCCTGTGCCTCCTGAACTTTGATAGAAATAAATTCTGGATAGGCAACAAGCATGAAAATCCACAATTCTGCCAGGTCTGGCCCACATAAATAATTTCCTTCATAACACTTCATTGTTTCTTTTTATTTATTTAATTTTTGAATTAACAAGAGTCATTATATTGTTTATTGTTATCTTCAAAGTAGTTAGTCAAATTAACAGGAATAGACATGGAAGTTTGATTAAACAATTAAGCATTAACTGGGCCTTTTAATAAACCAATAAAAACTAGTATTATAATTATTTCAGCTACCATGTGTGTGTGTGCATATATGTAGTATAAAATATATTATATATACATGCACATCTCCCCTTCTTCTTTTCCATTTTTCTCCTTTCTCCCACCCCAGTTGTCCTCTGCTTTTGAGCAGTTGCTTTCTTTTGCACAATATCCACTCTACCTTGTTCCTTTTATACTAGCTGGCTGCCAACAACTTGGCTGATTTTAAAAATCAAATTCTGAAAGTAGAAAATATGTCCTACTTAGGTCCATCAAGCACAGATGCTCTCTAGAACTCCACCTTCTTCCCACTAGTATCCAGGTGAATAAGAATCATATGGCTGTCTCGTATCAAATTGCTCGGACCCCTGTGGTCCACTAGTCATAGTGAATACCAATTAATATATATGCACATTTACTGAATACATTCAAGTGAATCACATAGCTCAAACCAATTTTATAGAAGAGCAAAATATTTTAATAGCATTAATTTCTCTTTTTTGAAAAGAATTTGAAATTACCTTTGATCAATAGCACAAAGCAAAGCAGACCAAAGGGTGATTTTGGACCTTTGAGTGGTTCTATTTTTGCCTGGCCCCATCCAGACCATGAAGAACAAAGTCACTTGTTTTTAGCATTTTTTGGAAATAGAGAATAGAGTTAGACTGTTTTAAGTTTAGGAATGCAGAGAACCCGATTTTTAAATAAAGTAATATTCAGAATGAGACAACAGTATCTACAATGGCCAACACACACAAACACATACATATTTTTACAATAAGTTTTAACATGTCAAGGTATCATCTCCTCTCTCTCTCTCTCTCTCTCTCTCTCTCTCTCTCTCTCTCTCTTTCTCTCTCTCTCTGTCTGTCTCTCTCACTCATATAACTTAAAATGTTGACATAGGTAAGAATATTTTCTCAACCACTTGGTCTTTGACAAAGGGGCCAAACATGCTTACTGGAAGAAAGATGGCGTCTTTAATAAATGGTGCTGGAAAAACTGGCTCTCCATATGCAAAAAAACTAAAACTTGACAAAATAAAGGCAGAATGCTCATACTGTGGTGCTATCTTGAGTGTATGTATAAGCATAATCTGTAAAGCATGTCAAGATGGATCCTCAGTTGATGGAAAATTTTTTTTGTTTTATTTTTTATTGAGAAACAAATATCAATGAGATACTTTCAAAGCTGATTAATAGGACAGTTTTAATAATTAATACATTGTACATTGTTATCTTCTCAGTGGTTATCCATAGTACAAGAAGCAGACAGGGCATCCTGTCCAAACACTATTAGTACAAATCTTCTCATTGAGTTAAGCAAAAGTAACTGTATATCTATCATGACTATTCTGTATGTACAATTACAAAATGCTCCTTCTTTTATAGCCCCTTTTTTAGTTTAGTCCTGTCACTCTTTGGGGTGGATATCATTACTCTCATTGAACAGACTATAATGATTGGTATCTAAACACTACAGGTGCATGAATTCAGCAGAACACTCCAACACAGTCCAGCAGGCCACAATAGTAGTGGGTTACCCACAGAAGTTGTTGACTTGAGCCCTTCACAGCTCAGTATATTAATATGGCTTTACTTTATATACCTTGTTTTTATACTCTTCTGCTAGATGGTTAAGACCAAGATAAAACAAGACCTATGTAACAACAAATGTAACTTTGGTATCTGATAAGTTCAGTCAGCTACCCTCAGAGTTTATCCTGCAACCCTGTGCAGCACTTTGTAGATCCTTTTTCGGTGTCAGCCATGTGGATGAATCATGGTCATCACTTGATCAATTTGCTCTCTGTGATAGCCTGAGAGAATTCTCTGGAGAGAATATTTTCTCTCCATGTGACTCTCCTTAGGCACACTATACATCGTTGATCACATTCCTCCAATAATCTCCTTGATTAGAAAATTTGGGGCACAACTGAGTTACATGATGTTACAGTACAGGTTCTCCTATGTCCTGAGTCTTTACTGGCTTTGAAAGGCTAGGGCCAAAACGTTGGCTGACCATGCAGCCCTTCCTTTTCTCCAGTTTTAACTTAGGTTGTTAACACTCCAGAAGAGAAGCTTATTATTACCCTGCAACATATGCAGTTCAGTTTACTCTCACTATCTGTCTAAATATCAGACATCATAGGCATAACCTGGAATAGGTATTTTCTGTCAAGTATTGAGATATTAAACTTTAAATCCTTACAGAATATGAAGAAAAAATTTAAAAAGTAGGAATGAAGACTTACATATATTTACACAGAAATTTAGAAATCTATCCATATGCAGAACTGTAGCACACTGCCCTGTGACATTTTATTTTATTGTGTCTTTTTTCCTTTATTACCCTTCATTAAAAAAAAAAAAAACTTTTATTTGAAAGACATTATAGTAATACTTGGTATATCATGACAAGAAGTACGTATTTAGAAGAGCAGAATGACAGGTATTTCAAGCATGACCTTTCTATTATACATTGCTATCTTCAATGCAATTGCTTGATTCACAGGTATCAGTATATATAGTCAGGGTGAGAATCCTACCAATTAACTGCTAGTTTCAAAAAACTGATGATGTTTCTCAGGATCATTGCCTTACCCATCTTGTGTGTATAAATGTATGGCTTTGCCCCTATCATGTTTCCAAGCTTTTCTCCTTTCCCTTTCCTCATTGTCCAATCCTTAATTTCTTCCTGTCCTTTTAATTGTTTTATACCTTTCTATTTGTAATTCTTCCTTTGAGTACTTATACTAGTGAGACTATATGATATTTACACATGTGGTTCTGGTTTATTTTGCGCATATGTATATCCTTAAGTGGCATCCACTTAAATATGAAGGCTTCAAGTTTATCATTCTTTATAGCTGAGTAATACCCCATTGTATAAAAATACATCTTTTTCCACCATTCTTTGTGTTTCCAAGATTTGGCTATCACAGATTGTGTTGCTTTAAACATAGGTAAACATATATCAATATGATATAATGTTATCAGTTCCTCTGTGGTAATTCCCACTGAGGGATAGCTGGCTTGAATGAAATTTCCAGTCCTACTTATGTGAGGAGTCTCCACACTGATTTTTATAATGATTGCCCCAGTCTACTTTCCCACCAGCAGTGGAGAAGGGTTCCTTTTTCCTCACAGGCTCTCTAACATTTGTTGTTGGTTGATTTCTTTATGATAGCCATTCTTTCTGGGGTGAGATAGTATTTCAGTGTAGTTTTAATTTGCATTTCATGGATGCTTTTGTTTTTAGTTTTGTTGGTAATATATATATATCCCACATCATAGGGAGTATCTATCTATCTATCTATCTATCTATCTATCTATCTATCTATCTATCATCTATCTATCTAAATCGATTTCTCTTTTTGCCCAATCCCCTGCCTTTCTTTCAACTTCTCCTTTATTTACAAAGCTTTGCCTATATTGCAATGAAGGTTTGCAAAGAAAACAATATAGGACACATAATTTATAGGATTATTTTCATTTTAAAAATTGTTTCTATATAGGATTATTTTGTAATAGTTACCCAAAGAGTCATATACAAAGAGGGCTCAGGAAATCTGTCCTTACAAAGGAAAACACAAAGAATCCAGATGAGGGCCTAGATCTCATGGCAATATCCTTGATGAGTCCAGCTAGAGGCCTAAGCCCAAAACAATGCTTCATGCAAGCCTATTTCATGGATTTGCACTGGGAAGGACCAAAGGTCAGTGGTGAGAGCTAGAAAAACCAGTGTCACTGAGGAGAAGGATCTGAACTGGAGCCAGGAAGTGACATTCAAAGTTAGGACCAGAGCTCCCCTAAGTGAGCCATCAGCTGTTCTCAGTAACCAGTTCTCGAGCTCCTCTGAGGAAGAGAGAAGTTGAGTGCATACCAGGAGAGCCAGCATGACAGGCTCTCTGGAGGAGCCTGCACCCCCTGAACAGCACTCCTTCTTCTTCTCAGTTCTCTTTCATTGAACCACACTGATCCAGTTCAGCCAGGAGCCATGCCCCTCGGTTGTTCACCCACCACAAGTTACATTTCATTGTTCTTCCATCATTTTCCCACTTTCCACTCTCTCCCAGTTCCTTTTTCGTTTTGAACAATTTCTTAAATTTCACAATATGTACTTATTTACTCCTTCAGTTTCTCAAACCAGGAACACAGTGCAATATTTGCATATATGTGTCCAATTGATCTCACTCAAGAGTGTCGTTTCAAGGTGCACCTGCTTACTTAGAAATGTCTCACGGCTAAACTTCTTTAGAATTGAGGAGTACCCTGGTGTGTAAAAAAAAAAAGCCCATATCTTTTTTATCCATTTGTTAGTTGATGAGCATTTGGGTTGTTACCAAGAGTTAGCCACGGCAAACTTTGCTGCTATGAACTCAGATGCACAAATATCCCTGTGGCATTTCCCTTGCTCATGAGCTGAAAGAACCAACATAGTGAAAATGGCCATGCTCCCAAATTTGTTATACAGATTTAAAGCAATCCATATCAGAGTATCATTAACATACATTATAGATCTAGAGAAACCATTCCTGAAATTCATTTGGAAGTAGAAGAGACCTAAAGTAGCAACAAAAAAAAATTCTTGGCAAAAAAGGCAAGGCAGGAGGCATCATAATCTGACTTGAAATTATACTGCTAAGCTATTGTGATAAAATAGCTGATAAAATGGTACTGGAAACACAAAACAAAACATACCTGAAGATGAGTGAGACACAGACACTCTTAGCTGTTTTATATGTGGGAAGATGAAATTAGAAAGACTGAAGGAAAATCTTGGGCAATGTTTCCATTTTTCTTGTTTCTTAATGAAAACTGCCAAAATCCAGGCTGATCCTGTAAGCCAAATATTGATAGAGTTGCTTCCACCTGCTGCTCGTTCTTCTCAACCCAGAAACCTTTTATCCTCCGATTCTGCTCTTTGGTCATTTGGCAGGTGTGTTCAGGAACTAGGACATATTTCCCTGCATAACTTCATCTGCCTAGGATACTCAGTCTTCCGTGTCTGGCACATGGAGGACTTTACTACCTATATTTTCACTTCTGGCAATCTACATGGTAAACCCCTAAGTTAATCAAGATGCCAACTACTTAGCTGACACTTTGCAGAAGTCAGCTCGGCTGTTTATCCTGTTTGGGTTGCCGAGGGCCACCATCTACTTGCTTTCTACCTTAGATTAGCTGCTTGTGGGTTCCTTTCCTCTGCTCTCCCCTGAATGATTCTACCAAGGAAATGTTTTTTATTTTCTTCTTGAGAAAATTTAAGAATCACAGTACCCCAGTTTTTCTTTCTTTTTGGCCTTTTCAGCCCACCCTGAGTGCGGGGCTGACACAACATGCAGTGCTGGGGATTGAACCTTGGTCCCCTGTCTTTTCCGAGGCTTGCCTAAGCAGGCTCTTTAGACTTCTGAGCTATCTCACCACCACCACCTCCCCCAGTTTTTCAACACTTGAAATTTTTTCTTCCTGTGGAGTATTATTTCTGAATTTATGTTTGTAGCTCACATATTCATAGATAAATAATACATTTTATTTTTTATATACAGACTGTATTTTATGTTGCACACTTATGCCAAGGACATGTTCTACACAAATCTTACAAATGAAAATGTGAATGTGAACATGCAAATCTGGTACACTGTGAATGGAGATATAAATAGAGAAGTCAAATACATGAAACATTTCTTCAAGGCAGGAAAAAAATAGATCAAGGGAGCCAGAAAAAGATTTGCTTCAGTGCTCAGACTCTTGTTTCTTGCCAAACCCAAGGAATGCAAACAACAATATTGACTTTGTAAGGTCAAAGTTACTGAGTTTTAAACAAAATGATTAGAGTCAAAAGAATATTTTGGATTCACATTAAAAAAGGAAAAAGCATCTCTCTCACAAAACAGCTATGTCATGTCCATCATTACCATTTGAATTCTCAGATGCATAAAACTGTATTTTGCATATGCTGTTGGATCACAGGAAAGGAACTAAAACTCATTGTTGTAGGAATTTTATTGGATTAATTGAATTATCACAAATGTCCTTTGCAAAGAATAATAATGTGAATATTGATAGTTATATTTATTTATATTTTTACTTTTATATGTTGTTAATTTTTAAAGAAAATATTATTTATTTATTTGGTATAGTGTCTCGCTACACAGCTTGGACTCATAATGATCCTCCTGTCTCAGCCTCCCTAGGGTTGGGATTACAGGTGTGCACCACCACACCCGATTTTGGGGCACCCCATGGTATATCCATGGATCTGGGACCTGCACAGCATGTGGTACCAGGGATTGAACTCAAGACCTTGCATGTGCCAGGTAGTACCTTATGCCACTGTGCTGCTTCCTCAGGCCTTATATAGTGTAATTTCTAAAAATATGTAGGTGAGAAGTTAAATGATCTGTCTAAAGTCTTAAAGTTGATATGAAATATAGCCAGGAATTGAAGTTCTATCTTTCCAATATAGTCAAACATTATTATAATAAGAGTGGAGGAAGGGACAGGGAAGGGCATGATAAAGTTACCAAGATGTGTGAGTACTTGTACCAATTCCCCAATAAGAGTCAATCCGTGTGCAGTACAGACATGTACTGATAAATCTTAAAGATTTAAAAAACAAAACAGACAAACAGAAAACTAAAATCACAGTTAAAGTTTGTTCCTGGATATCTGCGCAAAGCTCAAGAAGTTCTGGGGAACAAGCTTTTCAGAGGAAGCTGAAGCTAGTTTGTAACTGGCTCTTGTCTAGTACTAGGAGTGGAAGCATAAATGCTACGCCCACCCGAGGGTGGGAAGCCTACATGTGATATAAGGAAAAAAAAGAAGTCTGTTTTTCCTTTGGATTTGTTGCTTCTGTTGCCAAGAATGGCTTCCCCTCTGTCCTATCAGCCTGCCTGCTAGGCAGGAGGCTCTGGGCTGGAACATCCACAAACTGTGCACGAAATAAATCTTTCTGCCTTGAACTTTGGATGTTGGATATTTTACCTTAGAAATCAAAGAAAAGTAACTAAGACAGAAATTGGTACCAGGATAGGGTCATGCACGTGAAATTATCTGAACATGTGGTCCAAGAGAAAGCCTTTGTGAGAGGTTTATGAGCGTTGAAAGGTACGTTACTTCAAAGAATCTGTGCTGTGAAGGACTCAAATGGTCAGAAAACTAGCAAAGACTAGTCTCAGGAGGTTTCTTCTGGGAAAAACTGAATTGATTGTTTGTCTACAGATCACACACATTATGGCTGGGCTGAAATTTTGCCTGCATTTTGCTTATATCCAGAGACTTTGCCATAAACTAAGATTAAAGGTAGCAGACTAATTAATCTGGCAAAATAAATTTCAAAGTAGTTGAGTGTTGAGGTAGTGGCATGACTCTTCTTGGGGGCTTTTAGGCAGATTCATATCAATAATCAAGAGTGATGGGCCCTACAGGATGATTTAAAGTATTCTGAATTTGGCCATAAGGGAAGCTCCAGGAAAGCTATGGCCTGGAAAGACAGAACATAGGAAATCTTGATTGCAGTGAAGGAACCAGAGAATACAGAAGATAGCATGAAGGCATCACAAGAAGCAGAAAGTCTCTAACCTCTGCAGCCAGAAAAATGAGAAATGAAATATTTGCTTTGAGAAGAGAGCGGCAGAATGGTGGTGACCTGGAGAATTCCTTCTCCAAAATTGGACCCATAGTATGCAGTGATCCAAGCAGTGGGCCCATGCAGCTGAGAGGACGGAAAGCCAGGTACTATTCCAGCTGGCAGCAGAGTCAGCATCATCCATTCGGTGCTAGTTTTAGGCACATGCAGCATGGAAGAGCTGTGGAGTGAAGAATACTTAAATCTTCATTTCAGAGGGCTTGAGAGGCCAGGTAGTGTGCTCCTGAGACAGCAGTGTGTGAAGTTGTTAACATGAGTCCAGTGGTGTAGTGGATACCTAGAAGTTTGGAAAATCAAGGAATGTGGATAATATAAGGAAAGCTGCAAGGAGGGACAAAGCAGGCCCAAGAGAGAAGCCATGGGAGCTACTACCACTGGAAGCGCTGTTGGGGTGGGACCGCTGAGGCTCTCTGGAGCTCACAACTTGCCAGTTTGCACTGAATGCTGCATGAATCACAGGACTTAATACCTGCCCTGCTGGATGTTGGCCTTCCGTTGATCCCAGTCATTTGCATTTCTGTTTGTCGCTTTCAGAATAGAAATAAGTATCTTGTAACACTTAATGTAGGAAGTATCATACTCTTTTCATTTGACATGGTCTCACAGATGACCGTTTGGATTTGGACTTTTCGGAAATGTTGACCTATGCTGGTGACTGTTAGAAATGGGTTCACTGACTTCTGCAAAAAGGGACGTGCATGTGTCTCTGGAGGCAGGGGCAGAATTTCCTGGTTTGTAGCTGGATGTCCCATGAAGCCTCCTGTGGTCACAACGGGTGGGTTTTTTGGAGGCAACTGCATGTACTTTGTGATTGTTTCAGTGTCCAGTGCTGGTAATGGAGGTGTAAGTGCTACACCTGCCTTATGGTTGGCGGACCACAGGCCATGCAAGAGAGGAAAAGAAGCTTTGTTCCCCTTTGTTCTTGTGACTTTTGGTACTTCTGCTGCCAAGAATGGCTGCTCCTCAGTCACATCACCCAGCCTTGTAGTCAGATGACTGTGAATTGAAACTTCCATGAACTTTGAGCTAAATAAGCCTTTCCTGGACCAGGGATATACCTGAGCAGCTTAAGCACCTGCCTTCCAAGTACAAGGTTTCCAGTTTGATCCTTGCTACCACACACAAGAAAAGGGTTGATGAGATAGCTCAGTGGATTAAGTGCATCCTTTGGAAAATGCAGGGACAATGGTTGGATACACAGCATCCGATGTCACTCCAGCCTCACTCCTGGGCAAGCTGAGCTGGCCTCCATTCTGGGTGTGGTACTACACACCTGTAATTCCAGCACTGGGGAAGCTGAAAGCAGGAGGATCACCATGAGTCTGAGCTGTGTGGTGAGACCCAGTACCAAACACATAAATAAATAAATAAATAAATAAATAAATAAACAAACGATAAGCTTTCCTCTTCTAGCATTGGGTGTTGAGTATTGTCTCAGTCATGTAAGAAAAGTAACTATGGGGCTGGGGAGATAAGTCAGTGAAATAAGTGCTTCCCTGGCAAGTGCAAGGGCCTGAGTTCAATTCACTGTTCTGGAAAAACAAAAACAAACAAACAAATAAACAAAAAAGTAACTACAACAACCACCTTTTAACATTCAGCTCCCTAAAGCACTTTATGATTTTGAAGTCTGATAATTTTATAAGGTACAATATTAAATTGTTGATAATGGAATACATAGTCATTTTTTAACTTATATATTTGGTACAGGGTCTCACTGTGCAGCTCATACTTACAGTGATCTGCTTGTTTTCAGCCTCCCCTGTGCTCAGACTACAGGAGTGCCACACCCAGATTTATACAGCCATTTCTTGCTATGACATTTATGCTTCCAGACCAGCCTGTGGTGTCTGTTCCACTCCTACATCTTACATGACTAAATAACTTGGCCTTTGGCATCAATGGGCATCCAATATGAAGCATGGTTTCCAATGGGACTCCTCACATTCAAAATCATATGGACTAGAAGACAGCACCAGAAGAGAGCATGGAGGGAAAACTATGTTGCTGAAAAACTCAGCTTACTGACTTGTGGCCTTGAACAATTTGTTCATCTTTCAGTGCTTTGGTTTCATAAACTGGAAAATGGGGGCAATCGCAGTTCTCAGCTCAGAGTTGTGAAAATTGAATGACTTCATCTAAGCAGCATGCCTGGAACTTTCTCCAGATTATAGCAGATGGTTAATAAATGTTCCTTCTATCATTTTTTTTTTATGTATTTAGGACAGGGTGTTCAAGGTCTCTCACTACACAGATTGGACTCATAGTAATCGCATTTTCAGCCTCCCAAGTGCTGGCATCACAGGTGCGTGCCACCACACTCAGTCTCAATCATTGTCTCATCCTGTCCTGGGAGTGAGGCCAAAACCACACACTGGGACAGGCAGGCATTTTACCCCACTATCTGACCAGTTCCATTATATCACATTTTGTATTCCTTCCAATTATTTCCTCTTTCATAAAAATGATGTCCTAATCTACAGGACCACTTATGGATCAGTGCATATTCTGAATGTCTAATAAGACCCAAATATTTTATTAAAAGTAAGTCATGATTTACAAGGCTTGTGTATCAATTTTCATCCACAAGTACAGTTTATAAGATGGCAAAAACAATATCATATTAATTTCTACACCTTCAACAAGTGGTGTGCTCCTGTTACGCTAAATATCTTTTCCCCCCAAATTGATGAAGGAAGGGAAAAAAAATGTTTACAAACAATGTGAATATGAGTTTCATGCTAGGTGAAACACTGACAATGTTTTCCAGATGATCTTTCTGTAAGTTTGTCTTTCATGTCTCACACCATCATTAACATGATCTTTTAAGTAATAACTCTTGAATACATTATGGCTTCTGTTCTTAATTATTCAGGCTGTAATAAAGTTTTGGGATATTTGAGAAAGGGCTATAAAAAAGTTACATATTTTCAGTGAAGAAGAAAATTATCATTTTGAGGAAGAATCAGAGAAAAACAGCTAAGATTGTCTGCCTTTTATATTATTGGGTGTCAGATCTTCTCTCAGGCATTTCACACTGACTTCTTCAATTCTCATTCAATTTTTAGGTGAGGTTAGGTAATTTTCAACTTCACAAAGTAATAAGAATCTTTTTCAAGGTTCACTTTTGCCATTGTTTGAAAATGCTACATCTCTGTGTCTGTGTGTGTGTGTTTTCTGAGGGTGTGTGTTATAGCAAAATGCCTATATGCTGTCTATCACTAATAGAGTAAACATACATCTAAGTTTGCCACAGACTTCAGATTGGTTTCCCTGAGCAGCACAGCCTGAAATGTGTGAGGAACCTGAGGGAGAGACATTGATGGGGCAATATCCTGAGACTCTACATCTGTGGAAAAGATCGAAGCAAGGTGGACCAAAAAGAAATGCGAAGCTGTACCACTATCTCAGTAGAAGCTCAAGTCAGTTGATGAACTGTAAATCTGAGAGGACCCTACAGAGTGTTGCATGGAGGAGGAAAGGCCATAACACTGGACTCTGCTGCAAATGCCTGTACTCTAGGCTGATCTTAATGATGAATTTCTCTGAGAAAGCGGTGTGACATTAAATGACCTGATTCTCCTCAGCTGAGGCCATCTTCCCAAAGGGGCATGTAAGGGGCACGCCACAATATTTACCAGGCCTGAGTATCTCTGATTTATGTTTTCTTCTAAGTGTAATCAATAATGGTGTCCCCCTTCACATTCAAAATTAAGCTAATTGGAGCAACAAGTTACATTACCATCTTTTCCCCTCTTTATAATGATTGAACAGAAAACAGTGTGTGTTGAAGTAAAAAAGAACAAAATAAAAGCCCCATGGCATTACTTTTCCTCAAAATATTCTTCCTTTCTTTGATTACACTTACCCTGTCCTTCTCACTACTTTCTGAAGCAGTTCTGAGAGTCCCCGTTTGTCTTTGTGAAAAGTGTTAATGCAAGTTGATGTCTAGTACCATCCAGTGGAAAAGGAGAAAACAGAATGGGAACAAATAAACACCCTAATGGTGCACCTCCGACAACTAGAAAAAGAAGAGCAAACGAAATGCAGAGTGCAAAGGCGGGAAGAAATCATAAAGAATAGAGCAGAAATTAATAGAATTGAGAGGAAGAAAACAGTTCAAAGCATCCACAAATCAAAAGTTGGTTCTTTGAAACACTAAATAAAGTTAAGCCTCTAGCCAACCTCATCAAAAAGAGGAAAGAAAAACATTCAAATACAAGCAAAAAGAAATGAAAAGGGTGAAATTGCCACAGACCCAGTGGAAATCCGGAAGATTGTCAATAGCTACTTTGAGAATCCTTATGCTCAGAGAATAGAAGACACAGATGAAATGAACAGATTCCTAGAAAGGTACAAATTTCTAAAACTGAACCAAGAAGATAGAACAACTCTTAATAAGCCAATAACAGCCAATGAAATGCAAAACGTAATACAAAACGTACTGACAAAGAAAAGTCCAGGTCCTGATGGACCCACAGCTTAATTCTACAAGAAATTTATAGAAGATATAATCCCTACACTCCTCAAACTGTTCAGTGAAATCTAAAAGGAAGTACTCCTCCCAAAATCATTTCTGGAGGCAAGGATTATACTGATTCCCAAACCAGGGAGAGACACAACTAAAAAGGAGAACCACAGGCCAATCTCCCTCAGGAACACAGACACAAATATACTCAATAAAATTCTAGCAAACAGAATACAGCAAATCATCAAGGAGATCATACACCATGACCAGGTAGGATTCATCCCAAGGATGCAAGCATGGATCAACATTTAAAAATCTATAAATGTAATAAACTATATTAATAGACTGAAATCTAAAAACCACAGGATCATCTCAAATGATGGAGAGAAAGCTTCTGACAAAGTCCAACACTCATTCATGTTCAAAGTCCTACAGAAAATTGGAATAGATGGACTCTACCTTAACTCGATAAAAGTCATCTATGACAACCCAAAAGCTAATATAGTCCTAAATGGGGAAAACTGAAAGCTTTTACACTTAAAATCAGGCACAAGACATGGATGTCCTCTATCACCCCTGCTATTCAATGTAGCTTTGGAATCATTAGCAACAGCCATTAGAAAACAGAGAGAAATAAAAGGAATAAGAATAGGTAAAGAAGAAGTTAAATTATCACTATTTTCAGATGACTTGATACTTTACTTGGAAGACCCCAAGAATTCCACCAAGAAACTACTAGAACTGACATAGAAATTCAGTAGCATAGCAAGATACAAAGTCAATACTTAAAAGTCAATAGCATTTCTCTATACAGATAACAAGCACACTGAAAGAGAATCAATAGAAAGAATACCTTTTATAATAGCACCACAGAAAATGAAATACTTTGGAATTCACTTAACCAAGGAAGCCAAAGCACTTTTTACAGAAAATTACAACACCATAAGAGAAGAGATTATAGAGGATTTCAGAGAATGGAAAGATATTCCATGCTCCTGGATAGGAAGAACCAACATCGAGAAGATGTCCATATCCCAAAACTTCTGTACAGATTTAATGCAATTCCTATCAAACTGCCAACAACATACCTCGCAGACCTAGAGAAATCATTCCTAAAATTTATATGGAATCACAAACGACCTATAATAGCAAAGGCAATCTTGCCAATAAAGACAAGGCAGGAGGCATCATAATTCCTGACTTGAAATTATACTACAAAGCCACTGCGATAAAATCCACATGGTACTGGCAATGAAATAAACCTGGAAATCAATGGAATAGATTAGAAGACTCAGAGGCATCTTCAAATACACTCAGCCATCTGATCTTCAACAAAGGAGCCAAACTTGCCTACTGGAAGAAAGATAGCCTCTTTAAGAAATGATGCTGGAAAACCTGGCTTTCTACTTCTCGAAAACTAAAACTTGCCCCAGCTCTATCACCATGCGCTAAGCTAAAGTCAAAATGGATTAAAGATCTAAACATTAAAACAGAAACACTCAATCTCCTGGAAGAGAAAGTAGGAGGAACTCTTGAAGACATAGGGGTAGGTAAAGAGTTCATGAACAAACATGTAATCACACGGGAAACACTTGAAATAATCAAAAACTGGGATCAACTCTTCTTGAGGAGTTTCTGCACATCAAAAGAAATTGTCAACAAAGTCAAAAGACAGCCCACAAATTTTCAAAAAATCCTAATTAATAAACAAACAGACAAAGGTCTGCTGTCTAGAATATGTAAAGAACTAAGATATAACAGAGCCCTCAAATTTAAAGACCCAATTCAGAAATGGGCATCTGAGATGAACACACACTTCTCAGAGGATGAAATTAAAGAAGTGAATAAATAGATGACAAAATGCTCCACATTGGAAGTCATCAGTGAAGTGCAAGTAAAAGCAACACTGAGATACCATCTCACTCCAGAAAGAATGGTTGTCATAAGGAAATCAACCAATAACAAATGTTGGAGAGGTTGTGGGGAAAAGGGAACACTTCTCCACTGCTGGTAGGAATGTAGACTGGTACAAACATTGTGGAAATCAGTGTGGAGACTCCTCAAAGACTAAGACTAGAAATCCCATTCAAGCCGGCTATCCCCCTACTGGGAATTTTCCAAGAGGAACTGAAAATATATTATAGTGATATATGTATACCTATGTTTATAGCAGCACAATTTATGATAGCAAAATCTTGGAAACAACCAAGATGTCCATCACATGAGGAATGGTTGAAAAAGAGGTGGTATTTCTATATAATGGAGTATTACTCAGCTCTAATGAATGATAAACTTGAAACATTTATACTGAAGTGGATGCCACTTGAACATATACTAAGTGAAATAAACCAGATACACAAATGCAAATATCATATAGTCTTCCTAGTATAAGAAATCAAAGAAGAAATACAAATAGAAGTGAACAGCAACAAATAAAAATAATTGAGTCAGATAGTTAGGGCAAACTGAATGGCATATACTGCATGGTACTAATCAGGTTTTCTTCTGGATGGTTAACAACCTAATTCACAGATCTAAACTGGAGAAATAGGAAAGCTGCAAGGCCAGTCAACATTTTGGCCCTGGATTTTCAAGGTCAGCAAAGACTCTGGACATAGGAGAACCTGTGCTGTAACCTCATGAAATGCAATTGTGCCCCAAATTGTCTGATCAAGGAGATTGTGGAGTCACAGACGAAAGAGACTGATGATGTGCCTGGGTTGGGTCACATGGGGAGAAAACTTTGTCTCAGGCTCTCACAGAGAGCAAACTGGTCATACATTAGCCATGACTCATCCACATGGATGACACAGACAAAGTATCTACAGAGTAAGGTACAGGATTACAAGATAAACCCTGAGGGGACTTCACTGACCTCATCTGAAACAAAAGCTACATCTTTTGGTATATAGGTCTTGATCTAACTCTGTCTTAACCATCCAGCAGAAAAGTATAAAAATGGGGTATATAATGCGGGGCCATAATAATAAGTTGAGTTGTAAATGGCTATGGTCAACAACTTCTTCATATAACTCACTATTATTGTGTTGGATTGTGTTGCTGAGTTCAGCACCTAAATTGGTTTAATGACAACGGAGTGCCCATCTTTTTCAGGTCTAGACAAAATAAGGGGTATACAAAGGCAGAATCCTGATGTGTGTGTATAAACAGTACAGTTAGGATAAATATGTCGTGCTTCTGCATAATTCAGTGAGATGCAAGATTTGTACTAATAGTGGTTGGACAAGATATTATGTTGGCTTCTAGTACTATAGACAACTACTAGGAAAATAAGAATATAGAAAGTATTAATTATTGAATCTGTGATATAATTCAGGTATAAAAATAAGATAAGTAAACAGCTACAATCTCTTAATTCACTGATTAGAAAATTCTGCTATAATGCCTGTATGTATAATATCATGTATGCACCTTGAGTGATACCAAAACATTATGAAAACATTTGGTGATGTATTAATTTATCAAATCTGTCCTGTTAATTTATCTTGAAACTGTCTCATTGCTATTTGTTCTTAAATAAAAAAAACAAATATATATATATATATATATATATATATATATGTATGTATATATATTGCAGAAGACCAAATTTTCACATGAATGTGGTTGTTTTAAGTAAATAGTATCTTTTTAAACTTGAGAGTGAGGAATCTTTAATTAGCTAGCTTAACTGTCATAGTACTGCATAAGTTGAGGAAGTTCACCTGAAATATATTACACTGGAGTGGTTGCAAGAAATGTAAAAGCCATGCTTAATTCATGAACTCTAGTAAATACTTAGCAAATGCACAGTCCACTTTTAACTATCACTGAGAAGCATGGCAAAGCACTGTACTGTTTGAATACAGTTCCTGAAAGAACTCAGCCGGTATGATAAATCTGAGTTGAACCCAACCCAACGCCAGACCCCATTCCTTTTTATCTTTGTGCACTGTTGTTGTGTTGTACACATCTTGTATTTATGGTAGGAAATCTCAAATTGTAAATCTTTCTTTTGTTAGATAAAATAGGAAAATACAGAAAAAGAACAACTAGCCACAAATATTTGGCAGAAATTTTGCTTTCTGACTGCATAGTCTTAACTTGGGGCATACTACAGACAGGATATATCTGAAAAAAAACAAAGAGAACTTTAAAAAGAAGGTTATTCAACACATATTTAAAAATCAATCCGTGTTAACAAGGCTCAGCTTTGAAACTAATGAATATTTAATTAGTGTCATCATCAAGGAGACTTAGTAAATTACTGTCAAATTGTTATGCCTTCTAACAACCTTTCCTGCTCACACATGTACTGAGAGCCCAAGTGCACACAAGGTGCTCAAAGCTCGGAAAATGCTGAGCTGCTAGGCCTCAGGAGGTCATGTGCTCCCGGGCTTCCCAATAGGAAGCCTCCATTTAACACAGTTCCAAGATCTTGTCTAAGAGTAGTGGATCCTTTTGTCAAATGAGCAAGAAGGGTAATCATCTGAGAGATTCACATGGCGTGCAAGTTAACAAGACCTACCAGAAGAAAGCACTACTAGGTCAAATTGCCCAGTCCTTTCTAAAATTCTTCATGTTAAAGATTAATCTCTGAGTCTTTCAGCACACATCAAGTCCCAAGGACCAGGCAGTGCTTGGGATGCAGTCTTACTCCATTTTCTATTTCTGTAATAAAACACCACAACTTGAACTCTTCATAAAGAAAGGAGGTTTATTTAGCTTCTGGATTTGGAAGATAAAAATCCAAGATGGGGAGGACTTATTTGTTTGACCTCTGGTGAGGGGCCCTGACTCTTTTAGCAGTACAAAGAAGCAGAAAGAGAAATGGCCTGTGTAGAGATGATCAAGTATGAATGGCAGTCTTCCTTTAGAGTAACTTAATCTCTGGGTATTTAGACCAAGAACACACTCTCAGGAGAAAGGCACTGACCCTCCCAACAAGGAAACCATCACTCACCATCCAATCATCCCCCACCAGATCACTGGATTTCACCTTGGGAAGGTTTCACCACTTTCAACTTCACTCTGGAGACCCAGCTTGGGAAACTTTCATGGACACATACAAAGACACACACACACACACACACCATACAGAAGGCATTTGAAAACAATGATTTAGTATAAATGACAGGTTGTTCTGGAGAAAATTAAGAAAAAGAATTCCAGTGATACTGAGTGACCTGGTGTGGCCATTCCTGTGGACCAAGGACAGAACCACTGTGTCTGGTGGCCCAGGCTACTGCTTTTCCTGCTATGAGGACTTCAGATCCTAGCTATGGCTAGGCTGCTCCTGTGTTTGCTCTGGCTTAATGGTCTGTAGTGAGCTCATGAGGTTTCCAGTCTTCCTGTTTGTTTAAGCATGCAGCTGAGAGACCAGGCTGTTCTTCTACAATTATGCAAAAACCCCAGCTTCACTTCAACATTTAATCAAACCTTTAGTGTCTCCCCCCATTCATTCCCCAGAGCTGCTAATTGCTTTACTTACATCTCTGCCCTGACTATTCTAAATTGTAAAAAGGTTTGAATAGATATAGAGTTTAAATTTGATTTATAAAAAACCTCTTAAGTGTTCTTCATTGTCGATAGTGGAAAGTACACTTATTTCTTTTCTGTTTGAAGAGGTGTTAATTAAATCCTTTGAGTTAATTTAAAATTAACAGGGGATATAATTTGATGTCTTTCTGTTGAATCAGCAAGTTTGAAATGAAAATTCTCAGGTCAGGAATGCTCCTGTTTTAGGTGTAGCTAGTCTAAGTGAATGTACCATTTCTGAGAAGAAATCACTCTCCATGATGTAATTGTATTATGTAGGAAGGAAATAAACAAAAACAAGAATCCAGTCCTCCTTGAAATGGAAAGAGACCTAGCTATCTAGATTCATGGAATCTTTCAAAAAGACATGAGAGGCTATTGACATTCAGGGACTTTGTCATCTGATAATGCTAGAGTTGTGACTTTGCCCTGGTGGGCAAGACCCCTGGAGCTCACATTGTCCCGTCCCCTTCCTGTGAAGACATGAACAGTGAGGCTCATGAAGTTGGGGGATGGTGAGCTCAGGATCACACTAAGCCTTAGTGGCAATGCATGGAATCAGACCAGCTGTTCTTACTTCATACTCCAACAGAAATTTTGGAGTGCCATGCACAAGTAGGTCCAAACATTTTTCCTTTTGATAATCATATGGAGGCAAGAATCACTGCAGCACTATGAATTTCAAACTGTGACATACTAAACCTTGGTGTTTCTGGGGGATTCCGTTTTGGGCTGCTGCACAATGGATTATAAAGAATGCATACATTTTAAACCACACATACTTACCTAGGACAATGACTCAATCTCATAGTCCCAGCTTCTCAGGAGCCCGAGGCAGGTGGATTACCTTAGCTGAGGTCACACATGGATGGCAAGACTTTTATAGCTTTCAGTGATAATAAACAGCCCAATGCAGCACGCATGCCTAGGTATGTCCACTCGCAGTACATGTCCAAGAGGAGCCTGGGAGATCTAATTAAACCCTCACTTGGAATAAATAGGCAAACACCATTCTCTGCAAACACATATTCCTGCAAACATCTGACATGTGCAGTGCTTCTGGGGCCTCAGCTCAGGACGAACACTGCAAAGAAGATGTCAGCTTGTTCCTCATGGCAGTTTGGAGTCCCACCCCACACATGCAAGTTGACAGTTTCCCTCATGATCAACTCAAAATACACTGATCAGATTCTTTCATTCCACCTGAAAACCCTTCCACCTTCATTACATGATGCACATATGACAGACGGGCAGCACCACAAGCACAGGTCTCCTGCTGCTCACTGGTGGGAGCCTTTGCAAAAGTCACGCTCACTAAACAGGTGAGGGGTCTTGGGGTCATCTGTTATGGTTTGTGTCTAGGTGCCACCCCAAAGCCTCATGCAGTCTGGGGGAGCTTCCAGAGTTGGTGGGTGTGGATGCTGCACCTGCCTTGGGGCAGGTAATTTGCATTACAATGTAAGGAGGAAAGAGAAGTGAGCTGCTTGAGCTGCTGCTACAGCTCCTTGGTGTTCTTGCTCTTTGTCACCACCCTGAAAGATTGCTTGGTGTTCTGTGTCACCCTGCCTTGGACCCAGCTGAATATGGACTGAAACCTCCAGTAACTGTGAGCTAAATAAGGCTTTCTTTCCTTCATTTTGGGTGTTGGGTATTTGTTCCAGCAGCGAGAGAAGAGCAACTAAGACACCATCTTAGAATTAAGGCTGCCACACCTGATTTGTTTCACCTTCTTTTAGAGGCGGACTGATCGCTAAGTTTACAATGCTTAAGTTTCATGCCTTTCTTCCCATGAGCCACTGTGAGTATTGGGAATGGCTGTGAGACATAGAATATTCTAGGTAGAGAAAAGAAGCAGAGTTTTGGTAAGAAAGAAATGCCATGTAATGACATGTATAGATGTCAGCATTTATGATTCAAGAACAAAAGGACTGGGCTGAGGAGATAGTTCAGTGGTCTAAAAGCCTGCCTGCCAAGTGCAAGAACCCAGATTTGATCCCTGGTACCATATGCCTTGTTGGCCCTGGGACCCCAGGCCACTGAAACCAGGTGTGGTGGTGCATGCTTATAATCCCAACACTGGAGCTGTTGACACAGGAGGATCATTATGAGTCTGAGCTGTGTAGTGTGAACCCATACCAAGTAAATAAATAAATAAATATTTTTAAAAGGACCAACTAAAATACCCAACTAATTTTTGTAATTATTTTTCTCATTCAAAATAAATATTCCTTTTCTCATTTGATCAGTTATGTATAAGAATTCCTCATACTCTGTGAGCTTCTGGCCTCCAAATATTTGGTCTACCACTAACCTACACCTCCCACAAAATTGCATGTCTCAGAACTGAATTTGTTAGTTTTCAATAATACAGAGTTAATATCTAGAATGGCAAAGAAAAAAAAAAGAGCAGCAACAGATAAAAGGAGAAAGGAAGACAACTTTTCTTCAAAATCAGAAACTATTTCCCGTTTTGTAGCAGTAAGGCTGAGCCTCAGAAAACACGCATAACATATCTGGCATCACACCTTCACGATGACCAAATGAAACTTAATTTATCTCTGCAGAAAGTATAGTTTCCCTGTACTGCTGAGCCCACTGGTGGCTCTTCACCAAATGCACATCCCACGAGCATTAATTCCCAGATGCCTGTGGAGCATTTGTCAGTGTTGTGAGCAAATCTGTATTCGAGGCACACACCTAGCTTGGTTCACAAATTCAGTATTGTAATTCCAGATTGAGGAGATGCTCCATTTGCAGAGAGGCTGGTAGGTCACCGTCAGCCAGTAATTGCCTATAAAATATTCTGCTGAAGAGCAAGGAATCCAGTTTAATAAAGAGGGTAGAAAAATGAGACTGGCACGGTGGCTAAGGTCATGTAGGGAAATCAGACTGAGATGGATATAAAAGTCTGAGTATACCACCACCTTGGGAAAATGAAGGAAATTTCCTATGTAAAGTAGAGATAGCAATTCTTGTCTCTTGAGATTATTTGGAGATTAAATGGAATAATTCATTCAGTGCCTCAACCAGCTTTCCATAATGTTTAGGACCAATCAGCCTAAGTCCCTGGCACAAAGGCTCTGTGCCTGCTAACATCAGAGAGGCTACCTGCAGCACTCAGCATGGAACCTGATCCCAATCACTAACAGAAATTCATCTTGCAGCATTGTATTTACAGATCATTTTGATGGACTTGTTTGATTATGGATTGCAAATGGACAGTTGGATAGTTTTTACAAGGAAATGTTTGTGTCATTTCCACTCTAGTTACCTTATGCATTCCTATGCAGGCACTGTCCCAACTCTCAGCCAAAGGTAGCTCTTATCTGACTTCCATCAAAGTAAGCTAGGGTTGCCTATTGTGAATTTAATACAAAATGGATTTTTAAAGTATTGTGCGTGTTCCATTTTGTTAGAATTATCCCTCAAAACTAAGGCTATGATCACACAAATTGTGAACACAGCTGCAGGTCAGCCAAGTTTTGTTGCTTCGCCTCTTCTGTTGTATGACAACACCACAGCTAAGTTACCTATCTTTCTGCTGAGAGATAGTCCTGTAGTTTCAAATTCATGGAGGTCACAAACATGGTCAAAATAAACATTGTGGTATTCATATATTCTAGATCTTTTGCAATGCCTTTTATGCTTTCCAGAAGTATAATAAACATTACACACAAGTTCAACTCCAATGGGTATTGTCAAATATTCTTCTAAATGACTATACCAACTTAGACTCCAACCAGCAGTGGAGCAACTCCACCTGCACCAGCACCTGGCACATCCTCAGTGACCCAACTTCCTTCCATTTCACAGCACTCCTAAAAGCTCTGCAACCTTCCAACGTTGCCCCAGGCTAGTGACGAAGCCTTCAACACAGGAAATGTTGGAAGGCAGATAAGATTTGGACAATGACATTTCTCCTTTGGCCCCCAAAGCTCATTTCTATCTCACAATGCAAAATGCATCTATTCTACCCACAAGAGTCCACAAAGTCTTAATAGTCCTGGCTTTAAAGATTCCAAGCCCAAAGTCTGTTCCAAGACTCAGGGAAAAGCAAGTTGTGTGTTTAGAATACACAATGGTGGGACAGGTAAATCATTCTGAATCCAATGGTGCAGAATAAGGGCGTAGACAAGAAGGATCATGCAAAAGAAAGAACACAGCCCTAGGAAGGTAAGCATTCCATCCTGTGGCTCACATCGGCATCTGATGTACACAATGCCAGAACGTGGGCACTTGAGGACATAGCCAGCCCCACTCCTACAGTCTTGATGGTTGCAGACCAAGGGCGCCTCTCTTGAGCTGCCTTTGCTTGCAGTCTAGAAACGCTCTGTGCTCCTGGTATCTAACTTTGTGGTGTTTCCACTGCAGCTTCAGATTTACTATTAGCCTCATATATTGCCAATCAGGGACTGCTTGCAGAGATTTTCATGCTGTTCCACTGTGAAACCTTGATGGAAACAATCTCCATGACACTGAGCCTTGCTTTCACCATTCCTACGAAACTACCCCCCCCATGCATGACCCCAATGTGTGCCACCAGATGGAGTCTGCTAGGACCAAAGTTGTAGCAGCCCCTGCATACCTCGATAGCTAAGAATGGGAAATGAGTCCTGGTCAAACAGTGACCTAGAGGTTTCTGCTGGAGCACAGTGAGCCATTTCCTTCTCAAACAGGTTACATATTTGCATCAGTGAGCTTGGAGGGCATGGAATCTTGAATTTCTGAGAGACCCTCAAGAAATCTATTATTTTGTCTCTGTGCAAAGTATGTGACTTCTGTTTAATGCTGTTAATCTCTTTAATAACAGTTTCCTACCTTGCAGCACCATTATAAACACTCTTTATGTGACCTAATTATAAGGTTTCCAAATCTCTCTGCTCTGCTTTTCATTTCTGATTATCACAGTAAATTTAGTTAAAAGCAGCCAGCAATGCCCAACTACTGGTGGAATGCTATGCTGTCTTGACATTTTCTCTGTCAGATAAATTTGTCTGTCACCTTTAAACTCAGCCTTCCACAAAGTCTCAACACACTGGCAAAATACAGATAAGCATCCTGCTGGGACACATCATACATCGTTTCTTGTCCACAATTCCTCACTTATGTCTAACATACCATGAGCCTGCCTCTCCTCTGCATTTCTGTCAGGATTGCAGCTGTCTGTGCCTTTGTTGGTGTGGCCATTAAGCTCTGCTCACCAAACAGCCTCTCTCTAGCTAGCTTCTCCAACACAGATGGGGGCTGCAAAATGAAGAGTGAGAAACAGGAGGGGCTGGGTCTCCACATCCCTTACTTTGGCATGCCCCCAATACCTTCTTGCCTTTCACTTTTTTTTTTTTTTTTTTTTTTTTTTGCAGAACCAGGGATTGAACTCAGGTCGAGTGCATTTGCCAGGCAAGCACTTATTCTACAGAGCTGTCTCCCTGGCTCCTCCCTTTCTCTGTACTTCTCCTCCTAGAAGTTTTCCCCATCCCAATAGCACACAGGCTGGCTCTGGAGAAAGCTTTGAGGTAGGTTTGGGCCTCAGGACAAACTGACAAGTTATCACAGCCCTGATTTAACACAGTTGAATCCCAAAAACAACACCTTATTTTCCCAGGGACTGCTTCTTTTCTCCCCACTCCAGTCTTAGATAACTTTCCTATGCATAGAGGAGAGCCCCTAGTCAGCTCCTCATGTGTCACTGAACTTGCTCCTCACTCTCTGTCCCTAGCAAAATTCCATAACATCTAAGCCTTCCTGTCTCATGTCACAGGATCCCCCATATCCCTGTCTTTGATCCAGTGCATGTCTTCCTCATTGGCAATAAGGCCTTTCCCCCTCCTCTTTGTTTTACTTCTGCTTTTCTGCTGAACCACAGAAAATCCTAACATTTTGGTATGTGACTCAGATAGGCAAGGTGTATGGCCCCCAGGTCTGGATCCCCAGCTTTTTGTTTGTTTGTTTGTTTGAGCCCCTCATCTATGGATTGAGGTCCTTTCCTTTGACACCTGTCTATTTGCTATTGTTAGCCTGAATCTAACACCAGCCAATCCCATTTCTCATAGGTGAGCACTTCTGAGTTTTGGTGTTTCCTATCTCAGGTTTTCCTGTCTTTGAGGTAGCACAAAAACTGTGGGCCCATGTCAAGAAGTCCACTGACTGTCCCTTGGATTGAAAAAGCTGTTCTCATGCTCCTTGGGCAAGGCTATTGCCCTCATGCCCCAAGGAGGGGCAGTGACTTTCTTATCTTTGGAGAACCCTCCCTGATCTCCAGTGATGCCTGTGAAAACAGATGTGGATTTATTTTCACACACTTCATATTCTTGGAAGTAGATGGTGATCTCTCTGTAGTGTATGAAACTCTTAGCTTATCTCAAATTGGGCCACTATGGAAAATACTCATTGCCAACCCCAAGAAGACACAGCACTGGTGTATGTCATTCATAATTATGGTTTCCTTAGCTTCCTGGAGGCCATAAAACTAAAAAAGTTGATCTACTGCTGTATGGCTTGGCCACAATACAAACTCAACAATGGAAACAACTGGCCTGATAGGATGACTTTAGTCCCCTACAATTTCTGTTCACACAGTAGCAAAGGCCTTTCCAAAAGTCTTCCTTGTTTTCAGGACACATCCCTTTCCTATAGCCAAAACTGCTCAGTTTCCTCACTTTCTTCAGTGAGATAATTAGATGCCCTTGAAGCAAGGCCTCCCTCTGCAAAAATGTGGCACCCAAGTAGCTGTGGCCTACAGGCCCTCCGTGGCCTGTGCCTAACTCAGGAAAAACAAAAGAACACAAAAACTCAGTCTCTTCCTCCAGTTATCTGCCACAAACTGCAAAGCTAAAGATGTCTGCAGAAATAAACTTGTATCAGTTGATAGAAGTTACTCAGAATGTGCTTCATAGTAAAAAGGATGCAGAATAAAACTATAGGCAGGAAAAGAGGGAAGTAATGCTGGCAGCCTACAGGAAAGAAGGCCAGTAGGGAAGCAGAAAAAGTCATGCTTCCCTGGATCCAGACCAGTGTGCCTATGGCAGAGACCAGGGACTTTCCAAGCAAAAATGTTCAAAGCTACTGGAGAGGGAAAGAAGAAAGTGTCTGTGATGGAATCAGAGAAAGTTTCAGACTGATGAGGTAGTGCCCCAGTATATTAATCACCAATGTATGGGAAAGCCTGACAAGACTTTTGATCAATTCTGCTTTTCATTTATGTATTTGATGCAGGGTCTCAGCCTCCCCAGCCCTGGGATTACAGACATGTGCCACCATTCCCAGGCTTCTTTCAATAAATTCTAATGCAGCTTTATCAATAGTTTTCTAGCTGACTTGCAAACCAGAGAGTGCTCAGTGTTTTCCAAAGTCTGGGGCAAAAGACAGTTCCCTCGCCTGTCAAGTCATGTGCCTCCAGAAATAGTGGAGTTAGTAAGACAGGTGAAGCCAACTTGCTGGAGGCAATACCCAATGGTCATGAAAGCTAAACAGGATTGAACACCACATTCAAAGACTGATTAAGTCAAATATATTCAAGGAATTCAACCTTTTCTCCAGTCCACAAGGCCAGTTCTTATGGACTGTCAGTGCTGCTCTATTGAATTGTACCTAATCCTTGTATTCTGCTCAGTTTACTTACTCCCACTCAAACTTGATATGTTGTATTAGACCTAAAAGAAAAATATAGTAACTATAAGAGGTTTATAGATTTTATCAAATTCTTCTCATATCTCTTCTACTTGACCTACAAAAGTTCTGACTAGTCTTTTTTGTAATTATAAACCAAAGATGCTACAACTTAATTTGTCTAGAAATACATTTGAGTGCACTCTGATTTTGTATTTGGGTGTTCTGTGTAATTGGTTATTTGTTTGTATGTCATTCCATAAACAGCTATTTCTTTTTATTTGAGTTTTGGAAGACTTAAAAGTATGCTCTCACATGAATTATTAGCTGGTCTAAGTGATATTGAAATTGGTTTAAGGTTTTCTCCTAAAAAAGGCTCTTGGTATCAAAGTATGACAATTTGTTATTGCTAATAGCATGGTGTATTAAATATATTCATGCTTTCCAAATGTATTCTATGATGTAAAATTGATAATGAGTTTCTTTCAATTTTCAACATGTCTTTCTCCTATACTCTAGATATTTGCAATAAGAAGTTTGTGTCAATCCAACATGAGGTCATCCATCAAATGATAATTTTCATGTATGTTATTGATGTCAATTTTTTTTCTGTAAAACTTTATAATTTCATCTTTTAACATTATATAAGGGCTCATCTACTATAATGTCCATGGTTGGTAATAAATATAATAGTTCTCTGGTTAAACTTTATACTTTAAGGTACTTAATATACAGATAAGATCTTAATAAGTTACTAAGCCTATGACTTACAACTTTCTACCCCTTTCACTCCTCTAGCTTCTGTCATCAAAGAAGAGTATATAAAGGTTAATCATTCCTACTGGACAGATATTTGTTCAAATAAAGATTGGTAAGTGTTCCTTTGGTTTAGTGCCTGAGATACGTCTCTAAACTAATCAGGTTAATTAAAAGACAAGCATACATGGAGAACTTTGCAGAGGGCTTTTTCATCAATATGTCATCTCATAGATTTATCTCATCTTGTAAATTGGCTCTTTGCTAGAGACTGTTTCCTTTGAACTTGCAAAGAAGAGTTGGCTATAGAGCCCTACACATGCACTAACAACTACACCTTTAGTTTATTCAGAATAGTGTTACTTACCAGACACTGAGCTAATTCACTTGCAATATGATTTGATTTAATCCTTGAAGCTGATCCATACATAGGTGTTATTTCTATTGCTTATATTTTACAGCTGAGTGAAGTGAAATGTAGTAGGCAAGCTGGCTTATGTCTATGCAGCTAGAAACTGACTGAGGTGCAAATCTAAGTTCAAATGTTTTTGACTTTGACTCCACTATTCACCTGTCCTTCCAGGAGTGTCATAAAATAAAACCTTCTGTAGAGCCAGTCTTCTCAGGCTAGCCTGATTCATATTGTAAAAGGATTGCAAATGCTTATACTTAATACATAAGTCTTACATGTTACCATCTACAATATTTAGTTTCAAAGCACTGTAAAATTGTGGCTCAGAAGGTGCAATTACTATAAACATGGGTGGAAAATTTAAAGAAAATATGCCTACATATAAAGAGATGGAGTAAAGGGGCATATGTAATGGAAATTGTTCTGGAAGCCAATATTTGAACAAAGTTTGTCTGAATGCCAAGGCATTCATTTTATTGTCTGTCCTCTAATAATCTTCATCACAAGCAGCTTGAACAGCATACGCAAGTTCTAACTTTTTCATACAGTTTTCTTACTTTTCTGCTTAATACGTGTTGGTTTAGTTCAAAAGTGTCACATAAAACCTCACGTTCACAATGAAGGTCTCAGAAGGAAGAGTAGCATTTGGGCACTGTTCTGATCAGTGAATTACCTGAGTTTAGGTCACTGGCTAGTGTGCTGACACCTTCCTTCCTGGAGATTGCTGGTGTCACACAAACCAGTGATGAAAAAGTGCCAAGATTCAATAAACCATTGACAAATCAGAGATGAGGAACTTTTCTCTTTCGCCAGCCAAATTTCAAAGGCTGGCCTTCATCCATAGGGCTGGGCCCCAGGCTTATTTGCTTGCCTTCCTTGTCACTTCTTCAAAAGCGTACCAGTGCTAAAACAGTCTTTCTTTATTCTTTTGTGTGGAAATCATGTGAGCAGGCTCTAGGCCCATCTGATGTATAATAATAATGGTGCATGACAAGTCTATTATTAAAGTTTTGATTAATACTATTAGCCATGGTCCAAAGAAGGTTTTTGTTCTGTAGTTTTGAAAAACCAAATAGGCACATTTCATGTAGGTTTATATGCATTTGCCACAAAATGAGTGACTGACACCTCAGGTTGTCAAAGTGTCTAATTTCTTCAAAAGCTTCCAAACAAGGCTGAGTAGAAGTAGACACCATTTGTATTTCCAAAGAGACTGAAGTTTTAGAGTTAACCTCTTCTTTGCTGAATTAATTGAAGTTTGACATTCGTGGATCTCTCTACTTCGGGAAATTTCCCTGAGAGACGATGCAACTAAGATTAGAGATGCTGTGTTTAAACCAGAGATGGTATTGTGCCTATTAAATTCATTTTTCTTAAGGAAGATGAAAATATTTCTTCTCATCACTTTCACATTGTATGACACTGGGCATAGTTTTGGAAATTCAAATCATAGTTCTAAAGAAAGAGTTACAGACATAATCCGTGAATTGTACAAAATACCTGAGCTATCTAAGAGTGCATTGTTTAGTCTCTATTCAGAATTATAACAGCAAGTACAGGTATTAATATCTGACCTACTTGATTATTTGAGGGCAATATTGAAGACTCTCATCACTACTAGACTCTGAAATTAGATCAACCTCCACGTGGAGGTGTCTTGCATATCAGAAAGTGAAATGGGCTTGGAAATTGCACAGGCTTGGTTTAAATCACTATTCCTCCTTCTGTGAGTTTGTATGTATCACAGTAGGGTAACTTATTTTAATGGATATAGAATAAGTCTCAAAACACAACAGTACTTTGGCAAATGTATGTTAATTTGTTTCCTTGGAAATTTTGCAGGGTATTATTTGTGCTACAGTTCTATTACCATGTTAGAATATATGTGTGTGTGTGTGTGTGCGTGTGCACGCGCACCAAACTTCCCCTTTATTGTTGCTTCTCCTGTATCTAAAATACAAGTTAATGCCACTACCCTGCTAACAGTGTTCAAGGGTTTTCCATCACATAAAGAATGGAGTCCAAGGCCCCAAGCAAGCTGAGGTCAAAAGCCAGTACACAATCCTTGCTCTGGCGCCTGTGACTGTCAGTTTCAATCTTCTTTTTAGCACCTTTTAAAGCTTTTATGATTTTTTTAAATTTAAGTGTATAACTTGATAATTTTTCCTATCAGAACAATACACATATGTGCATGTATACACACATATATACCCATTGTTAATATTAAGAATATGTACATATAAACCATCACTGAGAAATGTTTCTTGCCCCAATTTCTTTTTCTCTGGCCAACCTCAAGTCCCCACTTAATTATTGTTTTTCTTTTTTCTTTTTTTTTTGTAAAGTTTAATTTCAATTCTTTTTTTGCAATTTTATACAATTGAAAAATCATACAATCTTTTAAAAAATCTGGCTTCTTTATCTGGTAGTTTCACTTATTCCTGTATTTTTGCATGTATTTATTGTTCTTTCTTTTTATTACATGCTTCTTTTGTATCACTGGACACCATTTATAAATCAGTTCATTTGTTAATGGTACTGTGGGTTCTTCTGATTTGGCAGCATTAAAAATAATGTTATAATTATTTGTCTGCAAGTCCTTATATACACATGCTCTTTAACTTCTCTTGTGTGAATACTGCATAATGCCTAAGTTACAGGGCGGTGTGTTGAACATTTTAAAATTTTGAATTATTTTCCCAGGCTATCTGTAGCATACGGGAATTGTAATTGGTCCACATCCTTGCCCATACATGGTAGAGAAATCGCTTCCGTGTGCAGAAATGCTACTGTGTTCACACATTGAATGCACATCTCCCGGGCAGCTGACGACAAGTCCTCCTCTGCTTTCCATGCCACCACAAGGATACACTGGTAACGTGATCATAAAAAATCATTTTGCTTATTTAATTTGCACATATTTTTTCTGCATGTTACATTTGATAGTTCTTTGTTCTGAAATAATGTCTGTGGTTTGATATTTTATCTTTAAATGCTGTCTCTGACCTCAAGGCACTCAAGGTACTCTTCCAGGAATGTTGCTTGAAGAACAAAACTAAAACTTTGTGAAGCCTAATGTATGAATGTTTTCTCTCACAGAAAATGCCTGCTCAGAAATCTTTGCCTAAGCTGTGAATGATTTCCATGTTATTTCCTGAAAGTTCTGTCGTTTTATGTTTAGATTTGTGATGTATTTGTGTTTGCTTTTGTATAAAGTGGAAAGCATGGGTCCCTGTTCACATTTTATGTGAAGGCCCAACTGCTTCAAGGCCATTTGATGAAAAGGCTTCTGTACTTCATAGAGTTTCTTATGTCAAAAATAAATGTTTCATCAATGTAGGATGTAGTTTGTGAGCCTCGATTCTGCTCTACTGATCTATAAGTCCATCTTTGTAAATTCTACCACCCTACTTTTCCTACAGCATTATATTAAGACTTGAAATCTTGAAGTATATGTCTCTATGATTATATTTTATATTTAAAAATTGTTTTGGCTAGTGTATGTACTTTTCATTTTAATACAAATTTTAAAATCCGCTCCTTAACTTATACCAAAGTGATTTGATGCAAATTTTAGTGTTTGCATTAAATGTACAGGCAAATTTGAGGAGGAGCTTGATCTAAACATTGACTCTTGTGATTCATGAATATGGATCATCTTTCATTTATGATTTTTTAAAAAATCTTTCAACCATTGTTTCTCAGTTCATATTTACATAACTTCTGTCAGATCACTAAGTATTTCACACTTTTGATACCATTTTAAAAATTATTTTGTTTACTTTTCTGATACTAGCAATCAAAGTCACAACTTCACACTTGCTAGGCAAGTACTGTGCCACTGAGCTAACCTCCCACCCTTACATAATATTTTAAAAATTAAATTTCAGTTTCTAATTACTAATTTATTTTTTATTCTCTCTATAGACAATAATGTAATCTGTTTATTCCCTTGAATTTGATAAAATATGACTATTCTCTTTGTATTTTAGGTCAATCTGATTAAATGCTTACCAGTTTTATAGATCATTTCAAACACTAAGCTATTGATTTCATTTTTCATGACTGCTTTACTGTCTCCTACTTCTTCAAACAAAATTTCATTAAATTGCCATTATTAACTTACTGTTCATTAAATTGATTCTTGTTTTGATTTGTTTCTGTACAACCAATACATATAGTGCTATTAAATCTTCTAAGTTCTGTGTTGGAGAAGTTATACAAATTATTTTCCTCTAAATTTCTCTTTTATACAATTAAAAATATTTCCTATTTCCTCTTTGACATTCTCTTCTCTTTAGAAGAGCTTCACTTATTTTGTAAATATTGGATGATTTTTCACATGTCTTTTGAAATTGATTTCTAATTTAATTCCTAATTACCATAGAAAATTCCTGTGCTGCTTGAATCATTTCAAATTTATTCAAGTATATTTATTGGCAAACATATAGTCTAACTTATTAAATGTTCAGCATGTACTTAAAAAGAAGCTATATTTTGCTTTACTTGAGAGGAGTGGACAAAAATGTTAATTCAGTTAAGACAGGTTTTACTGTTTTGCACACCATCTATAACCTTAATAATGTTTTGTTCAAGTGCAATATTTGTTATGGAAGTGTTGAAATATCAAGGTTGTAGATTTATTGATTTCTACTTGCTGAAACTTGTGCTCTGAAACTCTATTGTTAGGTACATAACATTGTTAATTCTACTAATTTAGTTGTCTTACTTTGTAGAAGAATGCTCATTCTCTTTGTTTTTATAATATTCTCTAAAATGCACTTTCACCTTGCTACAATTACCCTACCTTTCTTTAATGTAGCATTAATATAATATCATTTATTTATTTATTTATTTATTTATTAGTTTTTGCTATACTGGGGATTGAACTCAGTATATTTGCTAATTTTAACTTATTTCATCATTATATTTAACATGTTATACTTGTAACTGATCAATGGCTTTTTATCTAACATCATAGGCCTTGACTTTTAATTGCATTAGGAGGTAAATAATTTCCTAATGATGTTACTTATATAGATTTAATGAAGATTTAGAAAACAAAAAGAAGAAAGGGCATTGGAGAATTCTTTCTAGGTAGAAGGGATGTGAACAGGCATAGGATCTGGAAAGACAGAGCTGGACCAAATGAAGCCACGCAGACAGCCGAGGTAAGCAGAGAACCCACAGTGGCTACAGAACTGCACAGCGGGCAGCTGGCAGAATCTTAGAGAGCACGTGAAGGACTTTGTCAACCTGCCTCACAGTAATGAGAAGTGACTGAGGGTGTAATCACTGTGGCTCCAGCATGACAAACAGCCCTGGGAAGAATAACTAACAGTGAGCAAACCAGGAAGGAGACAGTTACATCTATGCAGGCAAAGGAAAGGTTGAAGCACTGAAACTAGGAGGCAAAAGGAAGAAAGGAAATTGGAGAAAGATTTGCTTAGAAAAATTAATAAGGCTGGGCTTCAAATGAAATTTGGCATCTATTGCATGTGACTGATTGTGACATTTATCTGAGCAAGAAGGAATTCGCTGATTCCTGGCTGATCTAGCCCCCAAACAAGATTTAGAACCTGAAGTTTTTGCTTTATTCAGTTTCCAGTTTTGATCTCTTTATCTCTGTTATTTTCTTCTATACAAAGACTCAGTATCATCCTTCAGACACAATACTTCTTATAGGTCTTCAGGGACTGATTTTACATCTACTTCTCTGCTGTGCTTCTATAAATCCCTGCCTCCACCTCCATCTGTGCTGTCTCTCTGTTTACATCTCCCTCCACTCCTCTTTTCTGTGTCCCCTTCCTTTCCTTCTCCAGTCCCCTTCCTCCTCCTAGATACCAGCACCCAATACCACAGTCTATGCAGCCAAATTCAATAGTCCAAAACTTTTTCAGCTGCCAGAACATGTGGCTAACCTTCTTTAAAAACACTTTACAATGTGGACTGGGCCAGCAAAATGTACCTTCTCCTCCCAGTGCAAACAATTTTGCATCAGCTATGAGTAGTGCAATCCGTGGGACACAACCCTGACAGTTCCAGAATGGGCGCGCTTTCAGGCCTAGCACTGTCCAGCTTTCCAGCGCCACCTCGCCCTGCACACCCCTGATCAGAGAGCACACTCACCACACACTTGCAGAGCACAGTGCTTAAAAACTGATTAACTTCTTCCTAGATGCTGAAGTTTTACAGCACAAGGTATATATTACTCCTTCCTGTAATTCCCTGTATTATAGCTTCAAAGTTGAATTTTGTATCTCTCTAATTAATTCTATATGTAATTACATTTACATAATACTTACATGACTTTATTTACATAATATAGTTTTTCAGAAACTTTTTAAGTGCCCCAAACATGACACACTGGAGCTGTTTTCATTAGATACAGATGCAGTTGACCTTACTTATCGAAGAGGTTATGGACACCCCCATAATAAGTGAAAATCAGTGAAACAGAGACACATTTATTTAAGTATTTTTATGTATTTTAAGGCTTTATAAACCCTTCCCACACTCTTATAAACCTTTCCTACACTTTTAAAAACACTTCTAATGTTCTTAACCATTTTCTAAAGTCATAAACCAAAGTAGCAACATATGTACGGTACTGCAAATTCCCACAATATAGCAAAAAACCCATGATAAATAATGTAGATTAATATTTATTGAAAACCCTTGTAACAGTGAGTTTGTGAAAGTCAAAGCACAAAATAGCCAGGGACTAAAGTGTAGATATAGCTGATATAGCTATAGCTATAGCTAATATTTGATAGATAGATGATATAGATATAGATAGATAATCTTATCATCATTAAACAAGGTTATAGAGATTTAGTAACATATTGAAGTAACTGCATGTAAGATGAAAGATTCGGAAAGGCACAGTGGCTCTAAAGTGCTGTACATTTTGTGTACAATTCAGAGATAATATGTAGCCGAAACAATAAAAATGCAGGATCTCTAGAAGGCAAACTAAAATGTAACATACAAATTTTCTCCTAGAGTTGGAGTATTGCTCCTATTAAACAAGTAAGAATAAAATGTACTAACTCCAGTAGGAAACGGACCAGTCCTCTCTAGCACGTGCTCTTCACCCAAAGGATAGCAAGGGGTTTGCTCAGGTTCACGAAGACAATAGTTCACCACAGTTGGAAGTGCTGTGATTCAAACATTTTCAAATATGAGTCTGATCAAAAGGCTGTCACCAATTCAGGGAAAACAGTTTTAAAATAATTTGTTACATCAACTGCTACGTTCGGAAACAGTAAGTACTGCGCATGTCAGGGGGGAAGTTCAAAGGTAGGAAGCAGGAAGGGCGCCAGGAGCATGGGGCGTCACTGCAGAGCCGCCCACTCCCCGGAGAAGACAAGTCGCCTTCTCATCAGGACTGCTAGCACTAGGGATGCTTCTCTCTAGGCTCCAAATTGTGTCTGCGGTCTCAGTGGAAAAGGTTACACCTACACTTCTATAATCTAAGGAGAAGAGTAATTTTCTACAAGTCTGAACCCCACGTTTCATGCTGTCGCTTATTCATTGCCTGTCCTCATCAGGGGCTTGTGAGCATCGAAGGGAAGGGTTAACAAAATATTTTTAAATCCAGAGTAGAAATTACATATTTACAAACCTGCTTAGGGATTAGAGGAAGAATCACCTGGGCTGCACATTTTTCCTTATCTGTGAAATCAATGCTTGTTCATTGACACATACATCATATCTAAGGAGTTGTCTTATGGCCTCATGCACTGAAAGATCCCAATGAATAAATACCACGACATAAAGAAAAAAAAGCTACTATGACCAATATGAGCACAACAAGATAGCTAGTATACTATATTTTTGGCAGGTAAATGTCATAAATAACTGATTTTTATAGCATTTTCAGCCAACAGCAGAAAAACATTGAATAATAATAAAAAGAAAAATACACAATGAATAATGATCATCCAGTCATAGACTTTCCTGATTGTTCTATTATATACAAACGCACATAACATGAACTTCTGAATCTTCTGTTTCCCTTTTCTTTGTGTCTCTCAATCTCTTTGTCAAAATCATGCATAAAAGAATGATACTGCAGTTCACCTTCATACTACACAGTATCGACTCCGGAGCGCCTACGTGTGAGCTCTTCTGAGATGTCATTTATTTTGCAGGTCATGGATTCTTACAACTTTAACCTAAACCTGATTTTTCATGTGACAATAATGTTTATCTCACCATCTCAAAAATAATGCATGTGAAGACTGTGAGTATTCTGCTTAATTTGTGGTTCTAACTCCTACATTTTCACATTCAAGGGAGACATCTGTCCTACTAATCATTGTTACTTTCATTTCAACAGACAATGCATTCAAATACTGATTAGAATAAGAAGACCCTGTGGGCTTTCAATGCATATCAAACAGAAGAACAATGGACACACAGATTATGTTAGAAGGACTGTAACTACCGACATTTAGACAGAATCTGTGTTGACAGGGTAATTATTAGATGGAGTAAATTACAATGTGGAAGCCTTAGCAAGTGCTTACATAAATAGTATCTCTTCTAGAGATCCTGAGTTAGGAGAAAATGCTCTCTTGCTTCTAGTAATTTCAAAAATCAATTGTTTCAAGTTTCACTTTAAGAACTTTTTAAAAAATTTTCAGTCTGAAGTGCATTACATATATTTAATATTGAGTGGATAATTTCTGATACTGAAAGCCATACCTGAGTTGGTGGTTTCTTCTTTGCTCCGTATGGCAGGAATCGATAGATTGATGTTGTGAGGCCGCTACCTGGGGTGATCTAAGATGAAAAAGGCATTTGAAATTAGGAAAAGAAAGCTGAGAACTTCAATAATGATGATCTCATAAAACAGTGTTTCTCAGTCTATCAACATTTTCTGTCTCTCCCTTGTGGATGGAGCTCCGCTGTCTAACAGCAGAAAGATGCAAAAGTGAGAGTGAAAAAGAATCTAGCTTAAAGCTAATAAATAATTATGACATAAATGAATATCGAATGAAATGAAAGAAAACTAATCATTTTAGGTGAGTTGTTCATAAATCACTTGGAAAGTAATATATGTAAAAGATGTATTAGTTATGACATGTTAAGCATATAAACCTGAATTATCAAAAGTCTCCACAAAGAATTTTGGAGGTGAAAATGGCATAAAGTACAGTTCTATGAAAAAGAAAGCTTCAGAGAAGGCTTTACTTCAGGAAAGCAAGCGAGTCATCTATGTCACCTTAGACCTCCATTCTAGAGATCAAATAACCCTGGAGAAGAATAAGGTCAATTATGACCACAAGCACACACACACACACACACACACACACACACACACACACCACATAGGTTACTATAAACTGAGTAATTCTATGGATATGTCAGTGGAAAGGTATAAATACCAGTCAGTTATTAAGAGCTACTTTACAGTGGCATTCACCAGGCATTATACCTGAAACCCTATTTTTCAGAGATATCAATGTCGTTTTATCATTCATCTCTTGGTCCACACCTGAGACTTTTGAAATCAACCAAATAAATATTATAAGTGAATTTTTGTTGGTGAAATTAGTATCTTATTAACTAGTACAATCACTATCACATACTGATTCTAATTGTTGAAGTTTGGAATTATTTAAGGTGCATGAGTTTATTCATATTATTTGCAAGGTTCTCTTTTCCTCACTCACACTGAGTGGTATGAGGTTTGTGAAATACATACTCAAGCATAAACAGTTGCAGTTTATTTCTAAAGTGAATAATTGTAAGGGTTGATACATTGTGTCAACTCAAGAAGTTTAGGAGTTTCATTCATCAGAGGTCTAGGGTTCTTACTTCATAAACATGCTGAGCTTATGCAACAGGAGGACAGGGAGGTGGCATGGGTGGGTGGCCTGCAGCAGGGTAAGGGACATAGCTGCTCCCCTCCCTTTGCTCTTGCTGTCTTCCACAGCCTGCATTGTTGCCATGGTGCCCTACTCTGAAGCCAGGTGATTATTGATTGAAACCCTCACGAACTGTGCGCTAAATAAGCCTTCTTTAATTTGAGGTGTCCAATAGTTGTCTCAGCAATAAGAGAAAAGCAATGGAGACTTATATGCTCAGCTTTCAGTGGATGACAGTGTGTAATGACTTAAATTCAACTCCCGGTCCAAGACTTACACAAACCTGCCTCTGTAAATCCACCAAAGAAACATGTCATCCCGCTTGATAGTGTCAGAACACCTAAAAGCATGGGTGACAGTCAGATAACTGTATTGCTTATAGGAACAGTATTGCATCTGCTAATGACTTTTTCTGATTAATAAATGTCTCTGTATGGCAGAATTTGATTTGAGATTTATCCTCTGTTGTAGCTTGATGTAAATATTGGAGGTGGAGCTGGCTTCCACGAGGAGCTCCTGTGGAAGCTGACATGACACTGAGCTGCCCTGCTCTTGCATCTAGCAGGGCAGTCATGCCCTCCAGGTCCTCAGAGCTGAGTTGGCTGGAAGTGAGTCTGTGAGGGTGAGTCATTCCCAACTTGAATCACTCACTGGGCCCATTGGCATGACCAACTCTGAGCTTCATGATAGTGACTTAGAAAAATGGGAGATATAAAATCACTTTTTTAGAGTCCAGCAAAATAGACAGAAAGTCTATAAGATACCTGTAGTTCAATATAAACTGAGAGATATAGACTAATGGTGAAGAACAAAATTATAGCTAGCTACATGGGAGTTAGTAGCGGCCTCTGCATTGTTTTAGTTGAAAGCATGACAGGAGCAAAAATAATGTTTACGTGGAATTCAGCACAGTACCTGATACTTAGTAAGTGGGTAAGAGGGCAATTGTTATTATAATATTTTGTTAGATATTTTGCATGTGTTTATTTAATTATTTATTAAATATTCTTATTTTTATTGTAAGAATACGAATGATACAGAATTTCAGAACAAGATGATAAAAAATTAACAATGGTTTCTATATTGCGTATTGTTATCTTCAAAGTAGCTGCTCGATTACCAGGTGCAGGCTTGCACAGTGGATCAAACAGTACAAACAGTAATTGTTCCTTTCAATAAGATAGTAGAAATTAGTAGCGTAAGTCTCTTAGGTATTGTACATATATTTCTACTCATTGTAACTTCAGCCCTAGATCCTTTTGGTCAACTTATCCCCTGCCTCATAGTGACCCACAGTGGCCAGGAAGACTGGTGACCTTTTCCCAGAAGTGGTTCAGTGCTAGGCTTCGTGCTCCACGCTGAGTACACCTGCAAGTCAGCCCCAGTCCAGGGCAGGCCCGTGAGCATCTTTCCCATCATGAGCATCATCATTGTATATATATCATATATATATATATATATATTTTTTTTTTTTTCAAGAGAAAAGGATGCAGGTCCAGCCCATGCCAAGCAGGGAAATATTTTGCCATATAGATTTAACAGCATGAAGAACTTGGTCCATGTGTGAGAAGATAGGACCTCAGAGGTCTGGAGAGGGAGCTAAAGAAAGTGAATGCAAACATCCAGCTGAATTCTACTATGCCCTGCTGCTAAGAGTCCTGTTACATGTAACATAGAAGAGGAGAGAACAGTGCAGCCTGCTTGGGTTTAGCAGTCCCTCTTGCTACGGCGCTGAATGTGGCATATCATAAGTGTCTCCCCAAGGGCTCATCAGAGGGTACATAATCATGAAAGCAGAGGTTCAAGTTCATGAGGAGGAGCAGCAAAGATATCAATAAACTTTACTTCTCAGTTCATATTTAAGTGGGCCCAAGTCAATAGAGATCCTAGGCGGATACTCCACACTGTACAAACTAATGTTTTTAAGGTGGACATAAAATGATTGTTGTGGCCCAAATTGTGCTAATGTATATCATATTATGCAATCGTAACAACCACTCTCAGATTTAGTATTGTATTAATAAGAATAATACAGGGCCCAGAGAGATAGCTCAGTAGCATAAGTGCTTTCTTGGCAAGCACAGAGTCTGGAGTTCAACCCGTGGTACCACAAAAAAGAAAGAAAGAAAGAAAACTACAGATTGGAGAAATTAACTTCACCTTCCTTATAAACTTTCATATATAGATTTAATTATATGTATATCTCACTATTAACTGTCTTTTAAGCTTTGAGGTGCATCTTTCCTTATGGTGTGTTTATACATAACACCTGTATAATAAAGACATGAAGCTTCAGCTTTAGAAGAAAAAAGTCACTTGGGTCATTTTAAAAAGGCAGATTATATTGTTACAAGGAATAAAAATCTTGATAATAATTTTTTTCTGGATTTATTGTCTTTTCCTTTCATTTGAGGATATATGCCTAAGAAACTAGCTGAATGCCCAGAGGGAGAGAGCTTTTGCCTTCTGACATGGTTCGTGTCTAGTCGTGCCCACAAAGCCTCTTGCAGTCATGGGGTGGGTTCCTAGAGTTTGAGACTGGCTCATGGTCCACTGCTGGGATCATGGGTATGAGCACCACACCTGCCTTGGGCCGGGGGGGGGGGCAGCCTGCAAACAATGCAAGGGAAGGAGAGATCCTTGCTCTCTGCTGCTGCGCCTCCCCCTGCTGTTGCCGTTTTGCTGTTTTCTGTAGCCATGAGCTGCTGCCCTCTGCCACGTGTCTCTCTGCCTTGGAGGTGGCTAAGTATGAACTGAAACCTTCTCAGACTGTGAGCTAAATCAACCTTTCCTTCCTTCATTCTGGGTGTAGAGCTTTTTGCTCAACAACAAGAGAAAAGTAACCTTTTCTGAGAACTTTGCTGCTATTGCTGAAAAGGGTGTCCTCATTCCACAGACAAATGTACCTGATTAGTGACAAAAGTTTCTGTCAGAGACTCAGCCAGTTGGCAAAACTTGAAATACGTAAGAAGGGATCACAGTAGAAAGGAGAATTGCTTGGAGCTGACCAAAACCACACCTAGATTTTTCACTTGACTGAAGGCTAATAAAGTAATACAAGATATTAAGAAAACACATCAGATTTAGAGATCTGTAATTAATCTTGTCAATGAATTTGGTCAGCTGGGTTCTTAAGTATTTACACTCACATCTTGATGAGACCTTGGCCTCACTTAATGTATCAGTGCAGAGCACAGGGCTGACCCAAGGGACCTAAACCCATCACTGTGGTTTTATAGTGCACTTCACGCTCATTGCACACCCTACCCTGTGCTTGATGGAATTAAATATTTAACTAACAGTGACCATGATGGCTTTGAGAAGGGATCAGCTTTCAGTGGATTTTCATGCATGCTTTAGAAGAGCAAATTCAAAATTAAAGTCTGTATCTGTGGCTCAAGGTAGAATAAATGGTTAGTTTTAGTGTTCAGTGTGTTTAGTTCCTGTAACTGAATTATTTTAAAAAGCTTTCGAAATATAGATAGATATATAGATAGATCGATATCACATTTTATAGTAGCTGGATTGAAATATGAAAGATTGTAAGCAACAATCCTGTTGTTAAACTTTAATGTGCCAGTCAATTGGATGAAAGAACATGTTCCTAAAGCACAGAAAGAGAGAGATGATAAATTATTTTGAAGCCAGAGACAACCATTAAGTCATTTTCCTCTATAAATATTTAAACAGAAGAAATAATTGCAATTTTGAGGAAAAAATGAGGCTTTATTGCTACATAAATAAATAAATTGTGGCACTTCATTTTGATCACAATTATTCCTTGGCTATCCTTGTATCCCTTCTTTTTCTACAATAATTGTAATTTGGGTCTGCAATTTGAGTTGCTTATCCACCAGAAGAGAAGCTAAATGATATTATTAACCTAGAACTTTGGTAGTTGACCTTAATATCACTATCTGTAGGATTCTCACCCTGACGAACTCTATATGCGGATACCTCTGACCTAAGAAACCTGAAAGTAAGAAACTTAAGATAAAATGAAATGAAGGAAGCTGTATTTTGTTTAAATACTTTATGTCTGTGATGGGTCTTTAGCATTTACATTAACCATGATATGGTAGTAATATGGCACAGCTGTTGTATATTTATTTATAGTACAATAAAATAGAGAAAATGAGCTGTTTCTTTCATTAATATAATATAAAGAACACATAATGAAAAGGTATTTCCCGTCAATTGTTGATATGCTAAGCTTTAAATTCCTATAGAATGTGGAAAAAAAGTAGCAAAAACAATAGAAATGAACAATTACACATTTTTGCACAGAAATTTAGAAATCTAACCATATACAGCATTGTAGCAGGACAGTCCTATGACATTTTTTCTTCTCTTTTGTTTTTTATTACCTTTTTTAAAAACAAATATTTACTTGAGAGAGAATAGAGAAGTAATTGATATGATATTAAAAGCAGTATGCATTTAGAAGACCAGAATGACAGGGAAGCCAAGCATGGCACTTTTATTATACATTGCTGTCCTCAGTGCAGTTTCTTAATTCATAGGTATCAGCATATATATTTAGTCAGGGTTAGAATTCTACAGATAGTGTTGTTATAAGCTCAACTACTAATGTTCTAGGGTAATAATATCATTAAGCTTCTCTTCTGGAGGGTAAACAACTTAAGTTTGCAGACAAAAAATTAGAGAAAAAGAAGGGATGCAAGGATAGCCAACATTTTGGTCTTAGCGCTTCAATGTCAGTGAGGACTCAGGACATAAGAGAACCTGTACTGTAACATCTTGTAACTCAGTGGTGTCCCAGATTTTCTGATCAAGGAAACTATGGGGCCACAGAAGAAAGTGATTGATGATATAGAGTGTCCCTAAGGAGAGTCAAGGAGAGAAAACGTTCTCCCAGGCTTTCACAGAAAGCAAATTGGTCAAGCAATACATATACATACCAGATCTAGCTAGAGTTATTTCCTAATATTGCATATAGCAACTTCTAATTTAAAGTGAGTTTTAATAATTTTAGAGTGTTGTTCTATGTAGTAGTTTTAAAACAGTTGCCTTACTGTGTCCCAAACATTCATTTTCCACATTTCATTGAACAGAAACACCACATCGCAGGTGTATCTTACCCTTTACCAAGTTGCTGATCGCTGGTGCCATGTACCTAACAGACTGAACTTAAAACCGGAAGCATGTGCTGTGGAGGACAGATTCTGTCCATGGGAAGCTGTGGTCACAGCACTGGTGAAGGAAGTTTGCTCAGACAGTGGCCACTGGGCAGTGGGAAGTATGGGAAAGCAGAAGATGAAGCTAAGGCCCACAGAGTCCTGAGGACCCTTCCCCCGTGCTTGCTGGACACGTGCAAAAACTCGCTTGGGCAGTCTGCCAACAAGCTAGCAATCGCCACGCTCTTGCTAATTGATTATTTGTCTTCTCCACTGCAATGCAAGTTTCACAGTGGGTAAAAAATTAAGTTAGTTTCTGCTGTTTTAATTGATACATGGTTGTATGTGTTTGTCTGGTCCCATGTGACATTTTTTGTTTGTGTGTACTTTAGGGAAGTGATCCATTAAGCATCATCAGCATGTATATTCTTTACTTTTCTTTCATATATTAAGCATGGGGTCTACAAGGTCTCACTATGTAGATCGGAGTAGTTTTCAGCCTCCCAAGCACCAGGAGTATAGGCATCCACTGCCATGCCTAGTCTCAGTCATAATCTCAGTGCACCCCAGTGGTGGGGCGAGCACAGCAGGCCAGGGATTCAAACCCTTGGCCCCTGTGTCTGCCTAAACAGGCACTTTAGCCTGCTGAGCTATCTGGCCAGCCTGAGCATATCCACTCTGAAAGCTTTGTCCCTTCCTAATAGCTTCAAGTCCCTCTCTTCTAGAGACAGCCTGGAGCATGGGAAAGAAATGGCCAGCTTGTCAGCCTTCCTTTCACTGTTGTGTATGCAGGTGATTCCAAATGTTTCTTACTGTGAATCCTAGTGCTATAATCACAGTAGATAAGTGACTACATGTTGAATTCATTTCTTCTGGCTGTGTAGCTGCTATGGGAATTCAGAATATAATTTTAATTTGCTGTTTCAGTTTTCTTCTACAAGTACTTTTGAAAGTTTCTTGACCTTAATTAGTGATGCCTCACACACAAACATCTAGATGAATCAGTGCTGATCCCCTGATGAGATTTAGCAGCATAGATGGGAAGGAACGAGGGAGAATTTCTTGAAAAGTCAGAGGAGTTTTACAGATCAGTCATAAGCACTACTTTTTGAATTTTTATCACACAGTTTTATCCATCTGCTGGGGATGTCCTTTGCCTTATTCTGTCCACTTGTTAACTTGCATGTGGTCTGTATTTTATGTACTTTCAGCAGTGCATCCTGGGCTTTAATTTTCTCTGGCCCCTCTGCTCTGGAGATTGATCTGATTAACTTTCTTTTGTCCTTAATGCCAGTCAAGCATTCTGATTGTGAGAACACATTCCTGCCTGTATCAGAGTTTAAAGTTCCTCTCATAGAATGCCATGTTGTGGCACATGTTTGCATCCACACTTTGTCCACCCCAATTCTAGCTCTTCACTGTTTCCAGTGGCACAAGCTCGTGGAAGGCTCTTGACATATTTGCTCATAATTATGCCTCCATATAATTTCCAGATCCATAGGATAAGCATATAATGAATGTGTTACATGAACAGCAGTGGTAGCATGGATTATAATATCTTTGTAATATATTATGAATGTAGTGCATGCATGAACTTTTTACAGTGACAAATGGGATTATTACTGTATCAGGGAACTATATCATCACTAATACTCTCTAATAAAAAGAGTAAAAAAAAAATCTACTTACTTTTAAAAAGCCTTTTTTAAATTCTGTTCTGAGATATCCATCAGACTCTGGCCCATGATTATTGGGGTCTTATCTGTAACTGACAGGCTCAGATGAGCCCCTCACCAAGCACAATGGATTTGTAAGAGACATAGTGATGCAGGTTATTGAGACATTCTCAATGCTAGAAATGCCTAAAGCCATCACAGGTTGTAGCTAAAAAGCTGAGAGATGTGTCATGATTTAATAGTCCATGATGATGCTAGAAAAATTGAAAAATCTTTCACTATAATACTGCTTGAATAAATATTTTTCTAGGTAATAGTCCTCTATATTCTCATAGTGGCATATTTAATTTGCTAAAAATTCTTAAACAGTATTTTGTCTGATCATTTGTACACCTTTCTATGGCCATCACCATCTCCTTTTGTCCTCTGAGGGGTGAGGATCTTCTGTGACTCTAAGAATGCCAAGTCTCTCCCTCTTTCCCTTTCTCCCTTCTTCCCTCCTTCCCTCCCTGTTTTGAAACTCATCTGAGGAACGAAAGTAGCCTTGTGTCACATATCTACTTCATGTACACAGAACTAGTTTCTACAGCTCCTGGGGAAATCTCCATCATAGTCACACAATTAAATTGTGACAGTGGTAACTTCCACACTGACAGCTACAATATAAGATATGTGAGTCACTATGTGAGGACCATGACACAAAGGACAGGACCGTGAGTGAAGATTTTCTGTTTGGATTCCCTCTAATTGTGTTTATGTTTGACCCTTTTTAAAGAGTGGCCTCTGTAAGCACAGATTCTGATCAGTGATCTAATCAATCAATAAGCTGTGATTGCATTCTTCTGATAGAGGAGGCCTGCTGCTGGTCTCTGAGGCAGGCACAATATGAAGGGGCAATAATTAGGGAAAAACCACTTCTTTAGAATATCATAATTGACACATACCATGAAAAACTTCATGACTTACATTATTGAGAAAAGCCTGGGAGATATAAATCATTATCTTAGCTTTACATATGTATAAACTGAGGCATGAGTCAAACCACAGACCAACCAGGAAAGGTTTCAGGAATTTGCCACCAGATTTATCCACATCAAAATTCTAGGCAGCTGGAGATAAATAGGGCCCCATGGCCATAGTTATAAGATAAGGCTTGTCCTGTTTTCTGTATTGAATTCTTGGAGAGGCCCTCAAATGGGCTGATTCCATGTGGCAGATGCCCTTTCAGGAATGATAAAGATGGTCTAAGTGCTATGTTTTATAACCACAATGGTCCCCAAAGTCTCAAATGCATAAAGCCTGATCCTGATGGTGGAGCTACTCTCCTCAGTGCATCCATTATCAATGAATTCAGGAGCTGGCAGTGGACCTAGGAGCTAGGGCCTCATGAGAGGTAGTCAGTGGGGGCATGGCCTGGAAAGGACTGCTGTGGCTCCTGGTTCCTCCTCTCTCTGCTTACTTTTGCCATCAAGTGAAAAGTTTTGGGATTTTTTTGTTTTTTTCTGCCATGTCATTTTTCCACACAATCTTTGTCTTGGAACTAGCTGAGCAGGGCTAGAACACTTGGAAACAGGGAGTCCAAATATGTCTCTCTTCCTTTATGTATTACCTGTTGAGTATTTGTGAGAAGAAATCTGACATACAAAAAAAAATTTTACCAGCAAAGTATGGTCATTAATGTGACTGTACTTGACCACATAGTTCAGAGGCCTATGGAATTGGTTTGTGGGTGGAGTTAAGAAAAACTTAGAGATGTAGTCTACAGAAACTTTAGAATATTCTGAGTAGTATTTGTTGGAAAGCACTGGATAGAACTCAGAAGACCTACATGTGAAAAATAAAGTCCAGGTTCCAGATGTTTTAGTTGAGAATGAAGGCTCTATTAGAAATGGGAGTAGGGGTCATGCTTGTTTTATCCTAGAAAATAATTGGTCATTTTCCCAGATTTTGTATGAGATTAAATTTAAAGCTGATTAATGTGGCAGAGGAAATTTCAAAGCACTCCAAGTTCAGACTATAGCCTGGGAGCTGCTGACTGCTTTTAGCCAGAATTGTATTGAGAATCACATGAAAAAGATGATCAAATGGTATGAAGCTTGGCCACACAGGAAGTTTCTCTGGAGTTGAAGAAAGGAGAGTGTGGTTGTCTGAAAGGGTTAGAATTAAAAAGAAGCCAACTACTTCATGTCAGAACAATACAGACGATAATGTGAAGACATCTCACAAATTGGAAGCATTCTACTTTGTGTGATCTCCTGGATGGGAAAGAATAAGTCTTTCCTTTGAGCAGAGAGCCCTCCCATGCCAGCTGGAGGAGACCCTCTATGAGAACTGATTCACAGTACTTGTTTTGCCATGTTTAGCCATCTAGACACTTGCAGGCTTCTGGGCTTTGGTCTGAGGGGGCCAGGCTACCACTGAGCGGGAAGCCCACCTTAGCACTATGCCTGTGTGTTAATTTTTCAAGAATGCAAATCCAAGAGTTGTGGGGTCATAGAGGTTTCCACCTAAGTTTGAAAAGGGTGAGAGTCCAGGCTATGTGGCCCAGCAATAGCAGCATGTGCACCAGTGCCAGTACAGCCAGACCTGCAGTGGACACCCCAGGAGGACAGAGGAGCCAGGAACTGCAAAATGGGGGGAAGCTGCAGGTAGTGTGAGAGCTCAAGACAAGAGCCAGCCCAAGAGGGGGCCACATGGGCTCACTGCCAACACCATTGCCAAATGTAACCTCCACATTTATTTTCATAGCTTGTTCTAACCAACTTCTAGAAGTCCTATCCCATAATAATCAAATGAATTGTCAAAAGAGGCAAAACAACACTCTTGGCATGCTATTTTGTGAGATTTAATTAATTGCAGCACTACTAGGAAGTGCAACTTTTAGCTACTTCCAGGTTGCTATTTTGATACATATCATAACTGTAAATTCAAGTGTGTTTCCCCATAGGCAATCATTTATACATCAAATGCTACCCTAATTACATCACATTCAACAAATATAGAGAAATTTTAAAGTGAACAGTAACAAACTGTGGGGTACATCATGAACTGTAAAGTCCAAAAAACATGGATATATATCTTGTTTCCACTTCAGGAATTTTGGCACGGTAGTGGAAGTGGCCGGGGAGACGGCTCAGTGGAATAAATGCTTCCCTGGCAAGTTCAAGGGCTTGATTTCAGTCCCTTGTTCTGAAAAAAAAAAAAAGATAGTTGTGGAAATGGATGGAATTTAATGTAACAAACTAATTCAGCTGTGTGACCTTACTCAATTTAGTCATTATACTGTCATCTGTAATACAGGAATAAAATGACAGAAAATGGTAGATTCATATTTTTATGTGGAACTTCTGACATTACCAGTTCTATGGATAACCCACTATTATTATAGACTATTGGACTATACTGGATTACTTTGCTGAATGCATGTATAGACAATATTTGAATGGCAATGGAATACACATCTCTGACAAAAGTAAACAAAAAAGGGGGATATAAATTAAGGATCACTTTGTAGTGAAAAAAAATATATATCTGTATATACAGAACAGTTAGCATAGATACACAGCTACATTCTCTTAGTTCTATGAGAAGAAAGTTTTGAACTAATAGTGTTTAGACAAGATATCATGTCTACATCTTGTACTATGAATAATTACTATGAAGACAACAATATGTAATGTATTAATTATTGTAACTGTCCTACTAACCTGTTTTGAAACTGTCTCATTGCTACTTCTTTCTCATTGAAATTAATATAAAAACATTTTATATGATAACACTGCAATATAAGCACTTGTTGTCAAATCACATTTTGTATTTGTGTTTAATAAATATTATCTCTAGTAAAGAACCTATATCTTCCTATATTTAGATTTTCTTCATGCAGTGTACGTTGAAGAAAAGTTATAAAGAGGGTTCTGTACTCTTGATGAAAAAATTACCCCCAAAGTATGTATTTTAGGTCATCAAAAATTTGGTTAAGCAGCAAGCATGCAATAGATTCTTGGTATAACTAAACAATTAATTGACTGCTGTAACAAAAATGCTTTTCAAAGAATCTCTAGAATATTAATTGCATATACAGATTTGAATCTCTAAAGACCAATGCCTGGTATGTCAGTGGCCCTGGATGGGCACATGGCCTCTATCAACCCCTCCCTTCACAGCCCCATCACTCTGTTCATTTCTCCCTGTGTAGCACATGCCTTCTCCTACCTGAGGTTACATGGAGGATTGTCACGTACCCTTGTGTAGTCTGGCAATATCTGGACATAAAAAAAGAGATTTGACAATCACTGCTACTTAAACTTAGGAATTTATATTGGATCAGAAGTTGTGCTTTTCTTATTTTTCATTGTCTTTCCACTAGTTGCAAAGTGATATAAGAAGCACCTGTCAAGTCTTGTTTTGCTACATGCAAAAATCATTAATTACTGCAGATTTTTTGAATTCGTCAAATTTTAGCTTTAAATTCTAAAAGCTAAAGGGTATAACTGAAATGCAGGTGATAGTAGTTTCATTAACTATGTGATTGTTTACTTTTCTATTAACAAGTGAAATTTCATGTTTAAATACAAAATCCTGTTTTTATTGAGCAAGTTAGGGCTACGAAACTCAAATGACAGTTTCTTCAATTTCACATTATCACACCATCTGTTACAAAATGAGAGCACACGGCTTATCTGCTGCACTCACTTCCTGTGTTCAGGGCCTGCCAGCTTCCTGGAGGTGTGCTCAAACATTCCATCCTGCCTCCCTCTGCTACTTCTGTCACTATCCTTATCTTCTGTACAGTTGGCTTGTGCTCTATTCAGCCTTACCTCTGCCTTGGGCCCCTTGTTTCCTTGACCTCAAGTGAAAAACATGACCAGGGATTTATGGAACACCAACCTTGAGCATCTGGTTGACCAGCTGGTAGAACTGAAGTTGGCCCTGCTGGGGCCCCTGGATAAGACTGGTATCAAATACACCCTTTGCACCTGACAATCTCCACATTCTGAAACTTCATCCCTCTTAATTACTCTTCTCCCGTTTCTGGGACACTCAACATGAGGAAATGAAAGGTTTATTTAGCTCACAGTTACTGGAGATTTCAGTCCATAGTTAGCAGTCTCCACGGCAGAGTGACACATGACAGAGAGCAACTTGTCATGGAGATGACAAAAAGCAAGAGAGCAAAATAGAGGAGTAGCAACAGCTCAAACAGCTAGCTTCTCTCCTCTCCTTACACTGTAATGCAAATTACCTGACCCAGGGCAGGTACAGCATCCACACCCACAATAATGAATTACAAACTACAGAAGCTTCCCCTTGACTACACAAGGCTTTGGAGGGACAACTACACAGAAGCCAGAACAATCCCCAATGGGGGAGCTACTTCTCCGCCCTCAGTCATATTATTTAGTATTTACAACCCACTATTACACTGTGACCCTTCATTTGACTCTAGCATGGCTTAGTAAGGATGTTCTTCTACTATATAATGTAGTGTACATCTTTTTGATAAGCAGACATATATATATATGTATATATATAGATAGATAGATAGATATAGATATAGATATAGATAGATATAGATATAGATATTTTTTTTTCTACCAAGAATTGAACTCAGGATCTTGTGCTCAACAGGCAAGTGCTTGTGTGTATATATCCATTTTCAGCTCCAATCACAACTGCTCTGCACATTTGTAGGAGCAGTCTGTCCTCCAGGGCAACCTCATGCCTGTCCCTGCCTAGAGCTCACTTGCTCACTCTTCACAGTCCATCCAGAGGGACATGTCCTGCATGGATCCTGCCTTAACACGACTTCTGCTTCTTTGTCCTAGGCTCAGCTGCCCCATCTTCTGTATTTTACAGCATGCTCTTCTCAGAATATCTCCCACCCATAACTTCTTAGTATTTGAGAAGGATATGTATTTGAGCTAGATATCTATTTCCATTTCCCTGGTAAGACTTCTGATGCACAGGAGCAAAGTGCGTTCATTCGTGTAGACCTAATCTGTGTCTCAGGGCTTCCTACATGAAAACACAATAAAAATCATGCTTGGGTTGTTGAATTTCTAAATTCTTTCCAAATTCTTAAAAGATGTCCTTCAGCTAAATAGAAACCAATGCAAAATGTGGTGCAATAGAAAGCGACAGACAGCAAGGCTTGCTGTCCTATACTAAATCAGTCAGATTAAAGTCATCACAGACCTGAAGCAAAACAGTACTCATAAGTGGAACAAAGGTTCATGGAGTAGTTTCTCAGCATGCAATGAAACAAGAAGAAAACTGTCTTTATTATGCACTTAGAATATGACAGCCAGCATATTGGACACTTGAATAGCTTTTAACTTCTTGAATCCTCACAGTGTTGTGAGTTATGTATTAGTCCTGTATTAGTCCTGTATTGTTGGCAAGGACTGATCTTCAGTGAATGAAGCAGTCTGACTCTAATGTTATCACAGGTAATCTTAATGACTTCAACCCAATTTTGTACAATTTGAGAGTTTCCACTCACCCCATTTCTTATTTATTTATTTATTTATTTATTCGTTTATTTAATGTATTTGGTAAGGGGTCTCCCTGTGCAGCTGGGACTCCTAGTGATCCTCCGGTTTTCAGCCTCCCCAGCATTGGGGCTACAGGCATGCACCACCGCACCCCAGACTTGGTCACAGCTCAGTGTACCTGGGGGTGACCTGGTGCAGCTTGTGGTGGCGGGGATCGAACTCCAATCCCTGTGCTTAACTAAGCAGGCATTTAGTCCATTGATCTATCTTGTTTGCCCATCCTCCCCATCTTCAAGTGTCATTTATGATGGAAATTTTAATGGAGTTAGTAATATTAGCATTAATAATGCACACTCCTAAAAGTTCCAGAGTCCTGTTATTGAGTGAGGGACAGAGCTGTGCACCCTGAACACAGAGATGAATTAAACATATCTTCCTTTCAAAGGCTTGAAGATGTATTTAAATTAAGTGGCATGTAAAGCTTTACTTATCCACCTTAAAGTAATTCTGGGGTTTAACAAACAGAGTTTCTTGTTTTGTTTGGCATTGTTTTGATTCTGGTCCTCTGTAAAGAAGGAAAAGTGTCTTTATCAAATAGTGGGAAGGCAAAAGCCTGCTTCCCTGCCAGTTGAGTGACTTCAATAATTACCAAAGGGGCTGGAGACACCAGCTCCTTCCAATTAACTTCTGTTACCAAGTGCTGTTGACCGCTTTCCTGACAGCAACACACAGATGGAGGGAGAGGGGTGCACACAAGATTTCTTTGCATTTCATAGTTCACAGATTAAAGGCAGTGTCAAGAGCCAGTCCAAGCTGAGCAATTGATTTATTTGGCACAAGCCTGTGGGGAAGCGTGCATCTGAGTTGTTACAAACAGGGCGAAGGTGCTTTCACATGATGTTCTACCTCTTGGTACACAAATCAAATCATTTTTTTCCTTCAGATGTGTTCACTCAGAGAGCATCACTGCCAGCAGATGCGGTCAGACCTGCCTCCCTCCATCCCAGCACTTAGCTAGCCTAGTGGCGACTGTCACAGCCACATGGAGTCTGGCTCAAAGCCTCACTAGATGGTGGAAGCAAACTGGCTTTGCACACGTGAGAGAAGATCGCAGAAAACTGACTATGCCCGGAATAAGGCAAGCTGGATTTCTAGGCCCAATATGTCTTCATAACACACTGATCATCATACTAGGAGTGCAATGATAGTGGCCAAAGGCAGCCACCTGTGCTGAGCCTCATGGCTGCCCTGTAGGTAGGCACTGATTGCAGCACGCGATACGTTCCTGAGAGTTAGCATTCCTATTACGTTCACTTAACAAATGAGAAAACTGAAAAAAAGTTGTGTAGCTCATTCAGGGATTAATAGCTTGTAAATAGAGGAGCTGAGCAGTGAGGTCAAATCCAGCATGTGTGGGTCTTAAACTGATCTGGAAGAAATATAGAAAACTAGTCTTGCAGTATAAATATGACCCTGGGAGACTATTGCACAAGCATGTAGATGTCTATGAGTGAGTACACACAAATGTTACATATTAACAAACAATACAGGGCTGGGGAGATAGCTCAGTGGAACAAGTGCTTGGCCAGCAAGTACAAGGTCCTGAGTTCAATCCCTGGTACCACCAAAAGAAAAAAGCAAAACAAAACAATACACACATGAGGATACATGTCTGTGTATGTATAGAGCAGTAAGTACACCTCTGAATGTGCTATGCCTCATCAAACTTCCCTCTCAGTCAGCATCAGTGAAGCCGGTCTTTACTATGGTGACACAAAACATCAATTCTCCAACCCCTACACTCCTTCTATGTTACCCAGTGAGCTGTTGTACCTCTACCATTGGCAAGGGCCCTTTCTCCTCAATGTTTAATAGAAGGACATGATTTGTGCGTAAGTCAGTTTGGCCAAAGGTTTTCAGTGATTTATAATTTTTTTACTCCTTATTTTTATGTTCACATTGTAAGAGGCTTGGCCAAGGGAAATACTCTTCTACCTCTCCTGGCATTCTTGAGACATACTTCGATAAAGTGCTCATATTTTTGTTCTAGTGCAGCGAGATATTCTAGGGTTATTTTGTGTCTAATTTTCCATCATCCAAGAATCAGCCTCTTCTCTATGACTGTGAAGAACAAGGACAGGTAAAAAGTCTGAGAGCTAACTTTACCCCATTGTTGTTTGAATCTTGGTTCCATCAGCTACAAAAATTAAAAACAGCTTACATATATGCAAATATATGCATATACATATATGTAAATAAAACTATATATAAATGCAAACATAAATGTACAATGGACAGATATACAAATATATCCTCATACTTGACAAATCACCAGTTCACATTGGGACATCAAATTTTAAACCCTTTTCAATGACAATTTTTTTGTTTTTTGTCTTCTAATATTCTATGTCTGTAATAGATGTCTATAACAGACAAAAACCTCTTTTCTCCTCAATACCAGCACATGCATTGGCCAAGCTCTACAAGATACCTGAAGTATTTTCAGAATTGTTTTGCTCATACTATGTGAAACAAGTCTCCAACCTACCCTGATCCTAGGTAAGGATATGTGATCAAATCTTATAGAAATGTCATCTTAGCTTAATCTCTGCTTCCTATCTTATTTTTCTCTTCAACTTAGTTTGAAATTATTTTCATTTGTAATGCTTTTATTTTTGAATATGTAGAACATTATGTTTTTCAATGATCAAAATTACATGGGGCCAGGGAGATGACACAGTAGAATAAGTGCTTGCCTGGCAAGTGCAAGGGCCTGAGTTCAATCCCAGGTTCTGCCAAAAAAGAAAAAAAATATATATATATATATACATATATATATAAATGTACATTCCTCCTGTATCACTTCCTCCTGTATATCTTCCACTTTATTTTCCATCTATACTAGTCTTATAAATGATAACCTTTGCATTTCTTCTTGCATGTACATATATTCATGCAATATTAATAAATATATAATATTGATGTATAAATGTTAAGAATAATTATACAGTAATGTTTTATTTTTACCTCTTTCTTACAGGAAATGTAGTATATTGTATGTGCTTTTTGGCATTTATTATTATTTATTATTATTATTATTTTCGTGGTACTAGGGATTGAACTTAGGACCTTGTGCTTGCCAGGCAAGCACTTATTCCACTGAGCTATCTTTCCAGCCCGCCTTTTGGCATCTAAACTTACAATATCTCCTGGCAATCATTTCATGTAAATTCATATATATAATTAATTAATTAATCCAATGTCTATGATTAAGCATTTCAGTAACTAATATTCAGCAAATATAAATAAAGATACAATAATTAAGAATGTACAAATGCAATTTCATATTTTCACTCTATAGTTTTAGGCTTTTCTTTTTGATACAGGATCTCACTAAACAGTTTGGACTCATAATGATCCTCCTGTTTCAGCTTCCCTAGTGCTGAGATTACAGGCATGTGCCACCATGCCCAGTTCGGGGCTGATATAGCATGCAGTACTGGGGGTGGAACTCAGGACCTTGTGCTTGCCAGGCAGGCTCTTATTATGCTGAGCTATCTCCCCAGCGCAAAGATGAATATTTTAAAGTTCTGGGTCAAAAGCCAAATACACATTTATGTTTTTCTATAAGTTTCCTACCACAATGTATGAAAGCAACTTTTCCCCTAAAGCTTAATCAATGAATAGTACTGCCAAGTTTTTCAAATTTTTTCCATCTGTGGTATCTTAGTTACTTTTCCCTCTTTGCTGAAGAAGCCAACAGTCAAAGTTAAAGGAGGAAAGATTATTCAGCTCACAGTTTGCACAGGTTTCAGTCTGTAATTGGCTCGCTCCAGGTGAGGGGGGCATTGACTTCAGGCACTGCAGAGGAGAAGCAGCGTGTGACAGGCAGAAGGCAGCAAAGCAAGCAAGTGGACAATGGCCTTAGCTGCTTTCCTCTGCCCCTTTCATGGCCTTCTTAAAGGTGGTACCAACCAATCACCTGGTAGATTCAGTGTCACACACCCTTCGTCCCAACATTGCATTTTCTAGACTCTTCCACTTCTGGAGAAGCCCCAAGGATGATAGAGTGGGGCTGGGGATGGGCAATCTAGACTAAACTATAATGTGGTGTATTGCATATTTTCTTTTTTATTTATTTATGATTATTTTTAAAGAATACAAAATAGTGATAGAAGAAAACAGAATTACACATGATACAAGATTTCACTAAACAAAGTAATAGAAATCCAACAGTGGTTGCTGTATTAGATGATGCAGTGTGCAAATTAGTTTTTCAGATTAACAAATATAAGTGTATAAATTTTGTTTTAAAAGAAGAATACCTAAGAAGTTATAAGAAATTCAAGAGAGGAAATAATTATAGTAAAAACAAAAATTGTAAGCATTAATTGCTCCTTTCTTTTTTATATTCATATAATTAGAATTCTCAAAGTACAAAGGAGTAGGCAATAAATATTTAAAGATTTAAAATTTCTGAATTTAGTTTAACTTATAATACCACATTTCCAAGAAAAATGAACCTTTTGCACAAGAAATTTAAACAAAATCAAGATACACAAAATGAAATTGTCCAAAACTCATTATAAAGAAAAAATGGTTAAAGCATATACATAAAAAATATTAGCTATGGAAGAACAAAATTAAATAGCTTCTTGTTCTTTTCTTGGTACATGATTTGGTAAACTGCTTCAGGGAAGTACATGTAGGAGTATGTAAACTATTAAAGTATTACAATGCAAGAAGCCAAATGTTATTTTTTGGGAACTCAGGGTGACTTTGAAGTATTTCTTGTTTTAATTCATATTACAAAGAGTTTAGAATCAAGTCAGGCAATATATTCAGCTCAGATACAAAGCAATGCACAAACCCTTCACTGTTCTTATCTCTTCAAAATCTACATGGGCAGTGCAGCATAGTGAGCAAAACATCTTTTTTATCTGCTGCCTAGAGCAACACGATGGTCACTGAAAATCATTCCAGGGGGAGGGATGGAAGCAAAAGCCAGCTCTGAAGTGAGGAGAAGGAAGATGCCGAGTGAGCAGATGGGATACACAAAGACTTGAAAGTCTGAAAGTTTTAGTTCTAACAACAGAAAGCAAGTAAGTCAATCACTGCTCACAGAAGGGAAGTTGACAGTGTACTTTGTTTGAGGAAGAAAAAAAAACTTTCAGCAAATTCTGCTGCAAATGGAAAGGATGGAGTACACCAAAAGAGGGGGAAAGCACAGAGATTAATCAATACTTATAATAAGTGTTGCTAAATTCAACCGATACCACAAAAGATCCAGATGTAGCACTGCAGTGGAAAGCTGCTTGAAACCAAGAGAGAGCACAGCTGGGGTCACTGGGAGAAAGAGAGAGAGAGAGAGAGAGAGAGAGAGAGAGAGAGAGAGAGAGGATAGGAGCCAGGCCTGCACCAGAGAGGTGAGAGTGAGGCCAGGGCCTGGCATGTGTGTGTTTTGGCCCTGGGATGTGCAAGTCAGGGGTGAGCATTTGGGGCAGGGAAAGCATGAAAGATGGGGAGACTCAGACCTCTGCAGGCCATGGAGAAGGTTTGACATAGGCAATACAGTGGATGCAAGAGGGAGATATCATAGTGCTGAGAGCCAGGTGGTGAAAATCTTGCCATGTTTATGCCGATAGCAGTTGTCCCATAGAGAATTTTCTTCAGCAATGTTAATCTGCTCAAGAACGTGAATATTTTCTCAGCAGATTTTATCCAGACTCAGAGAAAGATTTTAAGTAGCAGAGGTATAAGTAGTGGCGTGTATGTGGTACATATAGTGGTGGGGGTACATCTCAAAAATATGGAAACATGGCCCAGGGATGAAAAGTTTTTAAAAAATTCTTGTCTGAACAAATTTATTTTTGTTTGAATGACGCATTGTATATAAGTATTTTGTCTTCAACAACTCACAGTTTTATTTATTATTTATTTATTTGGTGGAGGGTTTTGCTATGCAGGTCAAACTCATAGTGATCCTCCTGTGTCAGCCTCCACACCACTGGGATTAGACATGTGCACCATCATACCCAGTCCACGTGGCTGGCTCAGTACGGGGCCGCATGGCATGCAGGATCAGGGATCAGAACCCAGATCCTTTTGCTTTCCAGGCATGCACTTAGACCACTGAGCTATCTCCCCAGCCCCAACTCATGATACTTCTGAACAAGGTATAAGTCTCAACTCACACAGAACTATCCAGTCTCTATTCCTTTTGGTTCCTCATTCCTTCTGTGCCTCAATTTCCAGAGGAACCTATTGTTTCCGCATTAAAATGAAGTTACTGATTCATTGAATTGCTCCTGAGCAACAGATAAAGCAAACTTTCAGTAGATGAGATACTCTCAGTGAAAGGAACAGAAGTATTACCTTGCAGAAGAGCTTCAGCATGTTATTCAAGATAGATCCACAAATCCTAGCCTTCAACTTGTACGTTTAGAACACTTATTGTTTCTTCTTTGAATCATGTTCATTTGCAGAATGCATCTGGTCTGCAGTTGGCACACTGGCTCCTCCAAGCTGGAAGGCTGCTGCTTTGGGCTTGCAGCTCTGAGCTTTCTAAGGTTTTCATTCCGTGCCAGACCAGATTGACCACAAACCATCTGGGAAAGCCTCCTGGATTTGCTCTTTGGATTACTGTCACATACCCAAGAGGGCAGGACTCTGCCTCTATGCTAGAAGCTTTTCAGCTTTCATAAGGCTCCAAGACGCTGCTGCTCATATAAAACACAGTAAATCTGTGTAGAAATGTCTTTCTCTGTAGAATATGGGCCTCTGTAGAATGAGAAACTCTTTTAGCATAGTCATTTTATATTTTCTTTTAGAGACTGTTAGTTTTTAAACATACATTTAGTGTTCAAGTATCACACATTTACTGTTCAAAGAAAGTGTAAGAGGAAGGATCCCAAATAAAACACATGTTTTAGGATGTTTTTAGTTCTTAGGATGAAATTAGATTATAATTCTGAAACGGTTTAAGCAAGGAACAATGTAACATGACATGGGTAAGTGAATTCCTCCCATATCATCCTGCAGCTAGGAGCAAAGGAGCTATGTCAATCCAGGACCAAAGTCTAAAGTAAGGACAGAGTAACCCATCCCCAATGACTCTGCCTCCCTTGCTGTCCCAGAACGAGCTTCGTGTAAACTGAGTTTAACAATAAGCTAGAGGTGAGAAATTATCCATAAGCTTTGCTGGTCAGCCTCCCCAGATGAGATCCAGGAGGAACAGGCTGACGTGAACATCTAGAGGGGAAAGTGAACATGACCAATGAAGCCAAAAAGATGATTTGAAGAGGGCATTTCTATTTTGACTTGAATTTGCATTTAAAACAGAGCTAAAAGGGAGACTACTATAGAAAAATGAATCTGAGTATCTATGTTTGTGGACATGGCCAAAAATATAAATCAGATGGAATTAGGTTCAATCACCACAAAATAGAACTGCTTTTCACATGAATTTGTTGTTTTCTTTTTGCAGAGCCAATACATTGTAATGGAAAGAACAATAGCTGTGTAACGAGGTAAATCTAATTAAAGTACTGATTTTAGTAGTTTATTTGCTGTTTGGCTCTGAATATATTAGTTAACCTTTTTGAACTTTATCTCCAAAACTGGAATTAATTGTACCTACCTAGTATTAATCATGGCACATTGTAATAAATCAAGACAAAGCCTTTCATGATGCTTACAATTGGAACTGCATATATAAATCCAAAATTACTAGTACTATTTCAGTAGTAGTATATTTCAGCTAGTAACTTATTGACCTTTATAATAAATGTATCACTTCTATTTTAAGTTTATCTTGGTTCTTCATCCAAAGCATAGTGATAAACTGATTAGAGTTTATAACTATTTCATCAATATAGTATCGACTTCAGAATAGTTAGGGAATTTTGTCATTATCTATTAATAGACTCTTTTTTGTATTTTAGGGTGTTCAGAGTCTCACTACTAGATCAGACTCATAGTGATCTGCCTGTTTACAGCCTCCTAAGAGCTTGGATTACAGAAGTATGCCACTATGCCCAGTCTCAATTGTTGACTCAGCGCGCCCCAGGGGTGGGGCTGGCACCACAGGCCCAGAGATCGAACCCCTGACCCCTGTTTGCAGAATAGATAGACTCTTAGTTTGGCTGAGGAAGTTTTGGAAATGAATAGTGGGGGTGATTGTATAGCAGTGTGAATGTGATTATTGACTTTATATTCTTAAAGGAGTTTAAGTGATAAAATTTGTACTATAGATATTTACAGGTGGTAAAGATTGTTCACGTGATATTCAGATATAATAAAAATTATTAAGGTAATATTTAAAGTTCAGAGATACTGAAAAGAAAGTGACCATGAGTTTGAGGATGAGATATATAAATCTGCATTAGGCACTGTTGTAGATTTGCTAAAAAAAACTGTGGCATTTGTTGAATATGTGTGGATCACTTTTATTACATTAGGGCCACAGTTTATGAATTTAACTTGCTTTACTTATTTGGAAAGACAGCTGCATTTGACTTTTTGTGGGGAAACTGGCTATGTTCACTCTTGTCACCTGATGTGGAGTTTGTGAACTTAATCAAAATTACACCCGACACTTTTGTTTATGGACTGAATCATTGGCAAGTCAAAGTGCTTTTGAAATGAGGTATTACTGCACTTGTAGAGTGATTATGAAGATCAGAAGATTAGCATGAAAAACACAGAAGTTGCGCACACTGTGGAAACACAGACGATTGTTCCAGTTGCTGTGCTGCCATTGTTATTATTAATGAGCTTGAAAAAGCAAATGGAGATTGTAGTATTTTCTATGTAGTTTTTTGTTCACATAACATAATCAACTTATAAGAACTGAGATTTCATTTCTGTAAAGTTATTGAATATTTCATCATTTCAGAATTTCAATTTTCTTCACTCATTCTCAATGTCTTCTGCCTTTATAAGATAAGGGACAGACTGAATTTATACTGTCAAACACTAGCTGCCTAGCTATCTAAAAGACTGTTTCTTTTAACCTTCTTTCATATTTCCCTTCCTGAAATATAGTTAAATGCTTTCAATAAAGTATAAAGCCTTTAACAGTCAAAAGGTACCAAAGGCTTCTACCCTGCCAGATACAAGCAGCTCTTTTGAAAAAAAATCAATATTAATCTTAAGAAATTTTTCATGCTTGGCTTTATAGACAATCTATAAGTAAGCAGGTTCCCCAAAATATGTTAAAAGAATTTCTGTTGAATATTTATTATGTAACTATAATACTTTTGAGATTATAAGATAGAAAATAATGACATTTCCATGGACCATAGTCACGTGGAAGAGGCGCCTCATGGGCTAAGAGAGGCACTTGCCCTCTGTTAAACAAGGCCACTAAAGATAGATATAATGAGTTAAGCTTCATCCAACAGATACTGCAATAAAAGTTATGCTATATAACGAAGTCTCCTCAGAAGAGCAGTGTATATCATTTACTTCTTAGATCCTTGATGTTATCTGGGGAGCCCTTTCTCTCTGGAAATTCTTATAGAATTTATTTCCTTTTTTTTTCTTGTTTTGTTGAACCAGGGATTGAACTCAGGCCCTTGAGCTTGCCAGAGAAGCATTTATTCCACTGAGCCATCTTCTCCGTCCCCAGAATTTCTTTATAGAATTATTTTTGTGCCCTGTACCGTTCCTACATTCATCACCTTTGAAGTCAGCCCTATCTACTTCACTGTACAATATTGCGTTAACCAAGGATTTATCAATCTTAATTATCACTTCAATTATCATTCAGGACAACTTACTTGATTTACTGAGCTTCTGTATTGGATGTTGTGTGCTTCAATTTCTTTGATTTCCACTTTCAACTTCAGGTTTGCTGTCCTCCTAATACAGTATTCTCCTGAAAAGTCATGATTCAGAGTTTGCACCACACTCATCTGTGAATTTTCTCTTACGACCTAAGAATTGCTCATTTCAGGCAATTCCTGAAATTTCGTAGAAACTGCACACATCCTCGCAGTTTTTTTGTTTGGTCGACTCATTGGTTAGTTTTTGGAGAAAGATTTGTAAGTAGCCAATCCAAGACCACCATTCAGTTCTCCTTGCTGCTGATTGGCTACTGCTCTTGAACCCGTACCTAGCAGAAGCCCCAGCATTCTCGCCTCATAAATCGCTGTACTTGCTACAGCTGTCACCAATAATCTCTGTTTTACTCTTCTGAGAGCCCTCAGATCCCTAAGATGTCACCAAACATGCAGCACCTTCTATGGCTCCAATAATATCATATTTTGTTGAATTAAACTACATAACTACAGGAGACAAAGCATATTTAGCATTTATACTATAAAAATAATCATTTCCCGGCATTTCTAACTGTACATGAAATTCTCATGTGCTGTAGGAATGTAATTCTGAGAATTTTGAGGGTGCAGTGTCTTGGGTTAAGATTGTTCCTATTTTTCTAGGACCTTGAGATGCACCATTATATTATTACTACTTTTTTAAAAATTATTTTGGTCCTCACAGCTATGAATTTCCCTCTTTGATCCTGTGTCCCAGTGACTCTCGTACACTGCATAACTAGCATCAGTTGATTTGTGAAAGTTTTTAGAAACATTGACTTCTTCACCGACCCCTTCAGACAGCAGTGTGCTGCTGCTCAGTGTCCATGATTGTGTGGAGGCTTTACATTTTGGTTGTCTACTTGGTTTTGCTATTGATTTCTAACTTTATTCCATTGCGATCTGATAGGATGCAAGAGATAAATTTATTTAGTGTTTGCTGAGACATGATTCATGGTCTAAAATATGGTCTATTTTGTAGAAAGTTCTCTGGGCAGCTAAGAATAATGTATGGTCTTCTGTTGTTCCAGGAAAAATTCTGAAAATACAAGTAAAACCGAAGAAGTTTTGGTATACTTACAAAAGAAGAAAACACTCACATCTATGTAATTAGAAATGAAAAAGGCAAAACAACACCAGTCACCTCTGAAAATTTAAAACATTACAAGAAGCGAATCTGAAGCCTCATACCCTGGAAAGTAATCTGAAAGAAATGGATAAACTCCTAGATATGTAAGAGATCAAAAAGAAACTAAGAAGGTAGGAAAACCTCAAAAAAGTCTACTGATAGGCAATAAAATCAGTGTAATACAAATTTCTCCTAGAAAAGCCCACAGCCTGATGGATTCACAATGAATCTGAACAATACATTAAAGAAGAACTATTGTGCACACTCCTAAAACTTTTCTGTGAAACTGAAGGAGAAAGTGTGCTGCTGAGACTGTCATTACCCTCACATCAAAACCAGACATGGACTCAACAAAAACAGAAAGCTATAGACCAGTGTCCATGACGAGGATAGATGCAAAAATCCTCGAGGATACTTGCAAACAGAACTCAAAAAATCATGAAGATCATATAACACGCTCAAATCAGCTTCAGTCCAAGAATGCCAGACTAGTTCATTCCATATGAAATTTTGGTCAGGAGAGGCTATCAGGAATCAAATTCAGGATCTTGTGCTTGCCAGCAGGCACTATATTGCTATATCCCTGGCCCCAACAAATGCTAATTAATAAATATTTTAAAAATTACAAAAATTTTAAATTATTACATGATTATCTCAATAGACACAGAAAAGGTATTTTATAAAATCAAATCTCCTTTCATAATAACCCTGATGAAACTACGTATGGAAGATCTGCCCTGAAACTAATATAATCCATATAGCACAAACCCATAGCTGATATCATACTGTAAAAACAAGTAAACATTTAAAACATTCTCTGTAAAATTATGTTTGCTTGAGTCAAGGGAGTATATCTTGCCACTCCTCGTAAGTGTAATGCAGTACTTAGAATCTTAGGCAAAGCAATCAGGCAAGAGACGAAAGTCAGAATAAAGAGGAAGAAGTCACACTGTCTTTATCAGAAGGCTATTAGATTCTTTGTACAACATCCAAAACCTCCAGAATAGATTTTAAGAGCTAGCACACAAATTTACTAAGGTGGCAAGATGAAAAATCAATATACAAAAATCAATAGTATTCTTTTACACTAAAATAATAAATTCACTAGGCAATAAATCAAGATCATTCCCAATAGTTTAAAAGATTAAATCTTAATAAACAGCATAATCAAAGAGATATCAGACATCTACAATAAAAACTCTACATACATTATAGAAAAAGATTGAAGAGGAGAGTAGGAACTGAAAAGACTCCCCTTTTCTGGATAGGGAGGATTAATATTATTGAAGAAACCATACTATTGAAAATGATATGTGGATTGAATATAAACCCTGTTAGACCAAGAGCCCTATTCAGATAGTTACAAAGAGAATCATAAAATTTAAATGGAAGTAGAGGAAAACAAGAGTAGGAAAAGCAATCTTACATAAAAAAAAGCAAAGCAAGACATACCCCTGTGCTGGATTTCAAATTATATCACAAAACTATAATACATAAAGCATCTTGGTATTTGCCCTCCCATTAGATATTGTAGGTCTCTAAGAATTTAACTTGATCACTTTACTATACTCGTACATGATCACTTGTCCATATTATTATGTTTAAAAAGCTCTAGCTAATTACTACATATGAATTCAGTGAAACACTCCAACACAGTCCAGCATTCCACAATAGTAGTGGGTTATCCAAAGAAGTTGTTGAATAGAGCCATTTACAGCTCAGCATATTATTATGGTTTTATTTTATATACCTAGTTTTTACACTTTTCTGTTGGATGGTGTAAAGCAAGACTTATATAACAAAAAAGTGTAACTTTTCTATATGATGAGGTCAGTCAAGTCCCATCAGGGTTTATCCTGTAACTCTGTACCTCACTTTGTAGACTCTTGGTCAGTGTCAGCTACGTGGATAAGTTACGGCCATTGCTTGACCAATTTGCTCTCTGAGAAAGCCTGAGAGAAAGTTTTCTCTCCATGTGACTCTCCTTAGGCACTCTATATGTCATCAATCACATTCCTCTGTGGCTCCATAATCTTATTGATCAGAAAATTTGGGGCCCAACTGAGTTCCATGATGTCACAGTATAGGTTCTCCTATGTCTTGAGTCTTCACTAACTTTGAAATGCCGGGGCCAAAATGTTGGCTGACCTTGCGGCCTTTCCATTTCTCCAATTTTTGATCAGCAAACTTAGGTTGTTAACTGTCCAGAAGAGAAGCTGATTATTACTCTGCAACATATGCAGTTCAGTTTATACTAACTATCTGTCTAAATATCAACCATCTTAGGCATGATGTGGAACAGATATTTTTTATCAAGTATTGATGTATTAAATTTTAATTTCTTACAGAATATGAAGAAAAAATTTTAAAAAATAGTCCTACACACATATTATTACACAGAAATTTAGAAATCTAACCATATACATCCTTGTAGCAGAATAGTCTTGTAACATTTATTTTCTTTGTGTTTTTTTTTATTTATTACCAAAAAAAAAGAAAAAACTTTTACTTGTGAGATGGTATGACAATAGTATACCCATCTCTGACAGGACTAAACAAAAAGAAAAGGGATACAAAGAAAGGACTATTCTGTATTTGTATATATGTAACAATTAAGATAAATACGCAGCTACTTTCATATAATTCTGTAAGAAGAAAGATTTGCACTAATAGTGTTTGGAAAGGATATCCTGTCTTCTTCTTGTACTACAGATAACCACTAAGAAGATAACAATGTAAAAAGTATTAATTATTGAAACTGTACTATAATTCAGCTTTTAAAAAAGAGGTATACATCTAAATTCTCTTAATTCAATGAATAGAGGGATCTTCTTTAATAGTGTTTGTAAATACAATATCATATCTGGACCTTGTACAACAAATAACCACTAAGAAAACAATACACAATGTATTAATTATTGAATCTGTTTTAATAATTTGATTTGAAACTGTCTCATTGCTATTTATTCTTCAATAAAATTATGGAAAAAATAAAATAAAATAAAAAAGAGTAAATTAAAAAGTTACTATACATAGATTGATGTAATCAATAAAGTAAAATAATAAGGTATATTTAGCCCTAGACCCAATAATAAATGATCAGACTTTTAAAATCCACTCTTTTTATATGGAAGTGGATTATCCCATATTTGAAATGCATGGAACCAGAAGTATAATGGAATTGGAATTATTTATTTTGGAATATTTTATGTATAGAAGAGGGTATCTTGGGACTAGAACCCAACCCTACACATGAAATGCCCTACCATGCCAAGTTCGCCTTATATCTCCCACAGCATGTCGATTCACATAAAGCTGGACAGGGAGTGTGTTTCGAATTGTGCTATGTCAGAGAAGTCAGGTGGAAATTTTTCCATTTGTGATGTTATTTGGAATTCAAAAAGTTTTAGATTTTGGGGAACTTATAATGTTAAGTTATAATGTTTAGTTTTTAATGTTGGTGATCAGTTAGTGATCTTCACCCTTTATGTACTTAATATGAGTTATCACAAAGGGAAGGTCATGAAGTGAGTGATCAAAGACATTTTTTTCTTTTTTTCACACTCTCTGGAAAAGATTGTATTTAAACTCATGACTGAGCTATAAAACCTTTCTCATGCGGATATTTTTGAAATTAAAGCATGATAAAGAAATGGTTAGGGCTGACCAAATAGCTCAGTGGATTAAAGTGCCTGCAAGCAGAAGCAGTGGCTGGGGGTTAGATCCCCAGGCTCTGCCATGCTGGCTCTGGCCCCAGGGTGCTCTGAGACGGCAATTGAGACTGGGTGTGGTGGTGTGCACCTGTAATCTTGGCTCTTGGGAGGCTGTAAAAAGGTAGATCAGTGGGAATCACATCTAGCAGTCAGAACCTGAACATTCTGTAGACCCTTCCCTAAACACACACACACACACACACACACACACACACACACACACACACACACAAAAAGGATTAGTTTTAAACTATATCTAACAAATGAGTAAAAGGATACCAAAACTCAACTTAAGTTTTACTGTCAACTTTCCAGTTTAACTTTCACTTTTATTACACTTGAGAATGTTAATTGTTTCATTACTTATGATTTCCTAACTGTTGCTCATACAAATTTTTCCTGTTACTGAAATTTATTTACCTTACACAGATACTGCGTTTTAGAAATGCATACACCTCTCTCTCTCTGTATCTATCTATATATATATGTGTACAATATACAATTTAAATATATATTTAAATTTCTGACCAATAAACAAAAATGCTTAGATTACTTTCCCTATGATTAGGGAAAGTTTAGGGTTTAATAATTTAAATAATATTAAGGCAAATTGATTAGGCTAATTATGATCTGTTTTATTCTAGAAAAATGTGTCAATTGATGATGATTCTGTTGTTATTAATAATTACTAATAAAACAATAATGAAATATAGTTATCATATAATGAAAATCTAGCATGCTAGGTGTGTTTCATTTATCCTACTGCATTTTCATATATAAACCTGAAATTAGATGTCATTGTGTACATTTGAAAAGTTGGGTCACTAAAGGGGAAGAACATGAAGCCATCAGCTTGCGCAAGGCCACACACATAGCAGGAGTAAAGTGTGTCTAAGCCAAGGTAGGTCTGTCTGCCTACCTCCTGAGTGCAGTCTTTTCAGAGGAAATCTGGTCTGGGCTCATCCTTGGTGGAGCATGAACTGCTGGCACTCTGTAGAGTGGTTCTCTGTCACAGTGTCCCTGCTTTTCCTACTTAACACCTGCGTTTCATTATTGTTCAGTGCCCCTACTGTGGCAGCCACCACTCTGCTCTTATCCACCATCAGGTCAGGGTCTGTTTAAAGTCATGTGCTTAAAGAAAAGGAAGGCTCTTTACAACAATTTTGGGAGTATGGCCATCTTCACAATGTTGGTTCTTCCTATCCAGGAGCAGAGAATATCTTTCCATTTCCTGAAATCCTCTATAATCTTTTTTTTTTTCAGAGTACTGTAATTTTCATTGAATAGATCTTTGACTGCTTTAGTTAGGTTAATTCCTAAGTATTTCATTTTCCACGATGCTATTGTAAAAGGTATTGTTTCTCTAATTTCCTTCACAGCGTGTTTGTTATCTGTGTAGAGGAACGCTATTGACTTTTGGGTATTGACTTTGTATCCTGCTATTCTATTGAATTTGTGTATCAAATTGAGTAGCTTCTTGGTGGAGTTTTTTACTTTACTTTCCAAGTAAAGTATCATGTCATCTGCAAATAATGATAGTTTAACCTCTTCTTTACCTATTCTTACTCCTTTTATTTCTCTCTCTTGTCTAATGGCTCTTGCTAATGATTCAGAACTATAGTAGGGGTGATAAAGAACATCCTTGTCTTGTACCAGATCTGAGAGTAAAAGATTTCAATTCTTTTCCCTTTAGAATTATGTTAGTTGTTGGGTTGTCATAGATGGCTTTTATCAGATTGAAGTAGAGACCATCTATTCCAATTTTCTGTAGGACTTTGAAAATGAATGAGTGTTAGACTTTGTCAAATGCCTTTTGTGCATCATTTGAGATGATCATGGCTATGGTTGACAATTTCTTTGAGTAACTCACTATGGTTGTAGAATGCTGGACGGTGTTGGATTGTGTTGTCGAGTTCAAGCACCTAAGTTAGTTGAATGTCAATGGAGTGCCCACTTTTGACAGGCTTAGACAAAGGAAGGGGTGTAGAAAGAAAAAATCATGATGTGTGTGTATAGACAGTTGGGATAGATAACGCTGTGCTTCTACATAATTCTATGAGAGGCAAGATCTACACTAATGGTGGTTGGACAGGATATTATGTCGGCTTTTAGTACTATGGTCATCCACTAGGAAAATAATTATTGAATTTTTGATATAATTCAGGTATAAAAAATAAGTAAGCAGCTACACTCTTAATTCACTGATAAGAGATATCTGCTAAAATAATATCTGTAAATATAATATCATGTATGCACCTTGTACAATACCAAAACGTTATGAAAACAGTTTGCAATGTATTAATTTATC